>JAQMCW010000034.1:3881117-3894834 GCA_030068335.1 Chrysichthys cranchii
TAATCCAGACTGGCATGACGGAATAATTCACATGGAGCACATTATTATTATTATTATTTATTTTATTATTTATTTTATTTATTTATTTGTTGGTTGGTTGGTTGGTTGGTTGGTTGGACCAAATGTCTTGTGCCCAATCTGTGCGCCAGACCACAACACGACCCTGGGAATTTAGCTGAGGGTCAAGGTGTCAGGATTAATTCTGGGTGAGACGGGAGGGAGGGACCAAAAAAAAAAAAAGTGCTCCTGTCCTCCTATAGGGTGCACCAGCTGTTGGCCAGTGATAATGTAGGCTAAAGGGAAACGGATCTAAAAAATCCCTGGCAGATGATGAGGTTATGTGACACACACACACACACACACACACACACACACACACACACACACACACAGCCTCAGGCTCCATAGTGTAGACATGACTGGCACTGGATTCAGAGCTAAACTAAAAATATGGCTCCTATGCCTATTGATTAATAAGGCACGCTGCTCTTCACGAGTCACACACAAGCACCAGATCAGTGAGAAACTCTCCTCCCCAGGTCTTATTTCAGAACGCCAACCTGGACAGCTTTGGGTCAGTGGAGACTAGACAGCAGGGCTGCCATGGGAGGAGCGTCAGGCAGCGAGGATAGGCCGATATAACCCGAGTAATAAGGGAATTGTGGGTGAGAGGTCTCTCGGGGGTAAAATCGCAGCGGGTGGTTCCAGTTTTAAGCATGGCAAAGCACCAATGGGAGAGGGCAGCGTGAAGTGGAAGAGGAGCAAGGCTTTGCATCAGTCAGCCTCAGCTTCATCATCATCATCATCATCAGCAGCAGCGGCGGCGGCGGCATGCCCTCCCCATGAACCCTGATAAAGTTGTCACCCACTCGATGAGAGATTGGTTTGCAGGATTTCATTCGCGTTTTTATTTATTTATTTGTGGCCTTTTTTTAATCCCAAATGGCCTTCAAGGGTGAACATAAGGACAGATTATTCTTGGATCAACGTGGTGCTTCATGAGAACACCCTGACGTCTAGAGCGCAGTTCGCATCACTTCGTGTAACTTTTTCAGCTCTGCCGCGATCCGATCTTTATATTGTTGTTGTTTAATCTTTCTTTGGGTATTAAGATTAATGCTGATTACATATGACGCTGCTTGGGATGATTTTATTTATTTAATTTTTGGACAATCGGGGAATAAAAGTACGGCCAAAAAAAAAAAAAAAAAAAGCACAGGTAGTTTATTTTATTCTTCCGATCAGTTTCCGTAATTAAAGGAACAATTAAAGTACTTCATCAACATGAAATTCCGATATACATGTGTCCGCTGGTGTGGAAATGAACCCTTAAAATGCACCAGATACCCTCCTCGTCGCATAACTTCACATTGCTTCATCATACATTGCTTAAACCTCATTCCTCATTTCATTCAAAACCTGTTCAACATGGAACACCTGCGGAAATAAAACCGGCGCTGTTTGATTAAAAACAAAATCGTTATTCTGAATGTTATGCTGATCAAATAGAGTTCTTGGTCTATATTTGACCTTGAATAATATAATATAGTAAATGTTTCCAAGAGAAATATAATGCGTGTTAGAAAGGATAATTAAGAGTATTAAGCACTATAATTAAAAAAGGTTCGGTGTTACTCGGTGTGTGAGAGGAGTGAGTGTTCAGTGGTGTTGTCTTCAGCACAGCCATGACTACTTTAGACATGAAGTCAATACCCTAATAATAATAATAAGAAGAAGAAGAAGAAGAAGAAGAAGAATGATAGTAATGATGATATTGATAGTAATAAAAATGATGATTAAAAAGAGTATTGATAATGATAATAATAATAATAATAAAACAATGGTAATAATGATGGTAATAAAATAATAATAATAATAATAATAATAATAATAATAATAATAATAATAATAATAATAATGATAATGATAGTAATAAAATTGATGATTAAAAATAGTCATGATAATAATAATGAAATTATTAATAATAAAACAATAATAATAATGGTAATAAAATTATAACAATAGTAATGATGGTAATAATTATAACAATAGTAATGATGGTAATAAAAATGATAATAATAATAATAATGATGATTATAGTAATAGTAATAAAATAATGACAAAAATAATAATAGTCAAGATAATGATCATGAAAGTAATAATAAAAATGACTGATGATAAGTCATGATAATGAAAATAATAATAGTAATAATAATAATAATAATAATAATAATAATAATAATAATAATAATACTGGCTGGATTACATTTATACTCATTGCATTTATACAATGCCGAACAGGGAGGGAAAAAAGCCATTTTTATTCAAACTGAAGCAGTCTATTAGCCCTGCATTTATTTTCACTGACTGTTGCATTAATCTGGAGGATGGCTTTTTCCAAACAGCCTCCCATTTGAATTTTCAGCAGCTTCTTAAATGTCTGCCTTTTCCACCATGATGCTTTTTTTATTCTCCAAGACACAATAAACGAATTCCTCTGGCCCCCAGATGGCTTTATTGTCCCAGTCATATGATATACCACTTTAGTGGGGCTAATACATACCATCAGTCATCGGCACGCACTTTAGCATGCAGAATCATAATCCAGGGACTGTTTACCTACTGTATGAGTGGTTTATTGTCATAGCCATATTATACCTTTTAATCAGGAAGAGTTTACACATGTTTAATGACCTCCGACCACATCCACGAGATGAACAATAATCCGGCAAGCCACATATGAAGGGTACGAAGAATTTAAACCGGCGCTGGACGCCTTGGAAAAAGAAATAAAAATCAGTGTGTGACTCCTCAGTATCGCTGTGACGGCGCGAAACGGCTCGGGGTCGTTTTAGTAGTCATGCTTTGATGCTCCAGTGTTAAGATGCCTATTTTGTACCAGTTTTGGAGACCAGCATGATCAATAATAATAATAATAATAATAATAATAATAATAATAGTAGTAGTTTTACTTGTTATAATTATGCTAAAAAAAGTACTTCTCACCTAAATTTTGTAAAAATTTTGTACATTTTGTAAATCCAATTCAATGCAGATATTATTATTATTATTATTATTATTATTATTATTATTATTATTATTATTATTATTATTATTATTATTATTATCATTGCTATTATTATTATCATTGCTATTATTATTATCATTGCTATTATTATTCTTGCTCTTGTTGTTGTTAGTATTTTATTTCATTTTTTAATAAACAGGGCACCAGTAACCGATTGACCTCTCTCACACACACACACACACACACACACACACACGCACACGCAAGGACATTCCCTCAACAACCCCAGACAGTGCGTCAGCTATTGAATTAAATGAGATTAAATCTGTATCTAGCAACCCAAATATTCCATTTTGTTTACAAGACGTATCCGAATATCGCCAGTGTGTGCCGAGGTGTCACTCTTAGCCGCACATCTGTACCAAAGACGGGCTCAGGACCCAGTGCGAACACAAACAGACCTGGCCCCATGGGAACATCAGCTGCGATACAATCGATTTACGCTCGAAAACAATAAAAAATAAATTGTGCCCCACTTGATAAATTACTGACGTACACAAATCGCCCAGCGAGTAATTCCTGCCTCCATTGTCTCCAGCAGTGTTTGTGTTTATGATATGGAGATAATTTGGTTTTGATTAGGCTGCTGGGTCGTTCAATAAAGCGAGCTATGCATCAGTGACCAAACTAAATACATCTCAATCAGGGCGGCTGTGTGTTATTTCAATAACAATCCTCCCGGCCGCACCGACTTATGTCAGGCCAGCTGCCTTCCCTTCCTTTTCCTCCATACACACACACACACACACACATACATACATGCACGCAAAGGCTGCATAACATATCGTTTTCATATTCCTTTTGCTAATATTGACCTTTGCGATACACAGACACTACAGGAAGCTGCAGTCTGTACTTAAAGTAAATCACACTTTGCTCGATGCTGTCGACGGTGTGTGTCGTCTCAGACGAGTGTCCCTGTGCGACCTGGGAATGAATCATCATCAGGCGTTCCTGATCTTCTAAAAGTAGTCGCGATATCACAGGCCAGGCTTTAACCGTACCACCATGTCCAGGGTAACCAATGTACTTTAAGATATATAGATATATTGTAGAAAGTATTATGAAATGTAGCATTAGAGAGCCAATTATGCTAACACACACACACACATGTACAGGCAGACGTAAAATGAGATCACTCTCATTCCATAATATGTGGGTCTCAAACTGCTAGGTGGGTTAGCAGCGCTTGCAGATAGCCAAAGGGTAAAAATGATGAAGAAGAAGGTTTTGGACATGAGAGTGGGGTGTGTGTGTGTGTGTGTGTGGTGGGCACACAGTGTGCTAAACAAACATGAGTGTGTGTGCAGGGTCAGTGCACGGTCAGTGTGTGTGTGTGTGTGTGTGCACGATGGGACTTGTGCGGCGTGTTACGGCGCAAAGACACAAACGTGGGCTGAGTGTGCCGTCTACTGTGCGAAATCAGAATTCAACCCGAGTAGTCAAGAAATCGAGCGGAATTCTTTGTTGTTGTTGTTGTTGTTGTTGTTGTTTGTTTATCAAAATCAAAGTTGACCAACTCAGCCATTCCTGATAGACGTAACTGTAAAAAAAAAAAAAAAAAAAAAAAAAAAGAAAAAAACAAAAACTGTCTGTGTGTAAATACAGGACTTTATTTAGCCTGCAGAAATGAAAAGTAATTCTGTACTAAATTATTAAAAGCTTGGAAGGCATTTAGCCGTTTAATTAAACTACTTGTGTACAAATCACTCGGATTTCTTTCTTTTTTTTTTTTTTTCTTTTTATTTCCCTGACGACGGTGTTTAGTTGCGTTAAGTTTAAAATGGTTTTCTATTTCGATAGCTTATTGTTTTTATTGAAAATACCTTTTTTTTTTTTTTTATTACTTATAAATCACACCCACATATTTCACATGCTGTGCTGATGTATATGAAATGATTATACTGTATGTTCAGAAGTATGTTAATATCTGTGTGTGTGTGTGTGTGTGTGTGTGTGTGTGTGTGTGTGTGGTTTGTAATCAGAGACAGAATAGAAGAAGCAGCGTGTCCCTTAATTCTGAAAGTAGGCGTTATTTGGACAATGCAGAAGATCCCAATAAAAATGAGCACTGTAGTCACGGTACAGGTTTACATCATGAATACAGCTCGCGCGTCAGGAAATGTCCCCTGTCCCTGCAAGGACTCACATCTCCGAAATTTCACATGTAAAGGTCAAGCAATCCTTAGTCTGTTTCCTTTTTTTGTTGTTGTTTTTGGGGTTTTTTATCCCTTCCTCAGCGCGAAAGCTATTCTCACCGCCACGTTTTTCTGATTTCCCTCAGGATGGAAATGTGCATGATGGACAGGTAAAGACACAGGAGGTGACTGTTCCCAACTGTGGATCTGTGTGTGTGTGTTTGTGGGTGTGTGGGTGTGTATTTTGCAAGACTCGTGTGAAAACTAATGCAGAGTTGGTCCATGGTTTGAGGACCCTTGAAAATGTCTCTCGCCTCACGTACCGGGCCTCGAGTGTGTGTACGTCTGTTCACTGGATATAAGGACAGCGTGAACCGGAGATTGTTTGAGAACCATACAGTGTATAGAACCTGAAATAAATTCATTAAGTTAATATTATTATTATTGCTGTTGTTGATAACGCATAATAATAATAATAATAATAATAATAATGATAATAATAACGACAACATTAATAATGACAACAACAACAATAATAATAATGATGATGATGATGATAATAATAACGACAACATTAATAACAATAACAATAATAAATAATAATGTGGACATTTTTGGATGAATCGTGGAAATTTCGAATAAAAAACAGATAAAGTGCATATATATGGTTTATTTCTAATGATTTACATGTAAGGGTTTGCACAATACTTCGCTTCTCAGTAACAATTCAGAAAGACTTGCACGTACAGCATGGTGACCTTTTTTTCCTGTTCTTAAAGAAAGGAAAAGTGCTTTCCACTTTTCACTTCTCCAGAGTTAAAATAAACGGGTGCAAGTTTTCCAGAAAGTTTCCGATCCTGTTTTGCGTCTAAAACTCCAAGCGCTGGCCCGTGAGCAGCTATTTCATCCGTCACAATCAGGGAAAGGAGGAAGAAGAGAACATATGAGTAATCCAATAAGAGAAAAGTTCCACCTTATTTTTCAATACCTTGCATGTCTGAAGGCACAAGCCGTGTGTGTGTGTGTGTGTGTGTGTGTGTGTGTGTGTGTGTGTGTGTGTGTGTAGATATACATACACATATATAAAAATTCACAAAGCATTTTTCAACAAAGCCCCACTCAGCTCTAATGAGCGACACTCTCACTATTCCACCTAACCTGAAAGTCTCCCAGAACATACAGACAATAACAACGTGCACATATTTTAGTCATAATCGACATTTATTTAGCTTTTAATGGACAAACCATCCAACAGCACAACTGCAAAACATCTGATTCATAGAAATAAAGTAATACATGGTTTTCTTGCCATTGTACACGAGCCATTTAACATGGAAATGGCCCAGGAGCACATGGAACATCACTGTAATGAATGTAAAACAAGAACCATTTTAATGTCTTTAGCATCACTGCGTGAAAAAATCATATGCCTCGTATTGTAAATTTTTTTATTTTTTTTTAATGAAAATAATGGCTTTTTATTACAATTTAGAGGAATACAGAGGGATTGTTTTAACGTCCGTTCGCTGTAATTAAACACAGGCGCGCAGCACAAAAGTGTACATGCCAGAGAGAAAATCACCGGAGTCATATTTTGTAATATTCATAAATTAACACTGTGCCGCCGAAGCGCACTGAATAAATGAATCCATAAACCCATTACATGTAATTTGATTAAAACCACTGGACGTCAGCATTAGTTTAATAGACAACAAAGGGGCAATGTTCTGCTAATTTAATAATATCAAAAAAAAAAAAAAAAAAAAAAACTAGTGATAATTTAACACACAGTAAATGGTGGGGCATTAAATGCCCAATTAAATGCATACCATGATATTATCATGAAGAAAATGATGGAAATGTTCTGGGGTCTCCTTGTGGCGGCTTGATTTTCCAAATATCGTAGTCTCAATTTTCAAGTGCGTCGAAATCATTTCCGATATAAAACAGCAATAAGGACTTTCCATGCAAAGAATGCCAGAAATGAGAACCTAAAAAAAAACAACCAAAAAAAAAATCACTTTTGATATTTGTCTCATGAATATTGTTTGTTTCAGAAATGTATTCAGAAAGTCGGGGAATAGATGAGACTACAGAGGTCCACATGTTTGTTTTGAGGGTTTGCTGTTATTATTATTATTATTATTATTATTATTATTATTATTATTATTATTATTATTATTATTATTATTAATTAATTAACTTAAAAAGAATTACAACTAATAAATAAATCCAACCAAAAGTAAAATCTAAACATAGATATAGATATAACACGTCATTACAAATGACTGGAAATACTCATCATAATTTTGTAGCATGGTTTTAGATGTCGTGTGTATGTGCATGTGCGCCAGGATTTCGCAATAATAAAATTGATATCATATTGTATTATCTTATATTATATTATAGTATAGTATATTTTATTATAGTATATTACGTTATGTTATACTGTATTGTATTGTATTGTATTATACATATATTGTATGATATAAACCTCCGTGATCATGGATTATGTTGGTAATGATGAAATGAAAATAGCGACAATAATCAGCATTCATATTTACAGCATATTGTGAATTAAATCAACATGTTCATGGTTCAGTCATCAAGTCCAGTCAGAATATTCATTAATGCGTTAATGTGGACTTCGTTAATGGTTCGGGGCAAACATTTGTGAATACGGCACCCAATAAATGTTCGTACCGATTAATGTTTTGCAAGGAAACCGTGCCCTGATGTCTGACCACGGGACTGCGTCCTACTGCGGCAGGGATGCAGTCGGTGAAGGGACAACACAGTCTGATGTGCAAGCGTTCAGCCGTACTGTTTCCACCTGAGGCACACACTTGCCTGTGTTTCACCCCATTACATAAAGCATCCCACATCAGTGTGCCCACACACACACACACACAGAGGATATTGAGGGCAGCTTTGGACTCATAATTAAGGTCCAGTGTTGTTCAGTGATCTCATACAACCAGGCACATGCTGACCTACATACAGATTGAACTTACAAAGAACCGCTCAGAAACGTTCAGTGTTTGTGTGTGTGAGCTTATAGCTCAAGTGTATACGCATCGAAGCAGGCCTGAACAGTAGCATTAGTATGCAGCCACCGTAGTTTAAACCCACTGTCCTGCAATCACAAAGGCATGGCGGTAATTTTCTGGTAATTTCTAGCATGACTCATGAGAACGAGCCTCGCAGTTCACCAAGAACGCCATCCAATTACCTTCCCTGATATATATATATATATATAAAAAATGCACCATGGTTTGGTTTGACCCTGTTGATTGAACGGTCAACTTTTCTAGCCTCTGACCTGTGCTTTTATTAGTGTGCGTGTGTGTGTGTGTGTGTGTGTGTGTGTGTGTGTGTGTTTTGCATGAATTTCTTGTTGAAAGAGAAAACCACAAGCGAGCGCAGTGATGCTGGGTAAATGAAATTCCTTTGACGGTCAGGAGTAATGTGAAAATTTCTCCCTGACCGTATAGCTTTGTTATGGTTTATTACGTCCATGTTGTTCGAGGTCGGTTAATTAAAGTCTTCGGTTAAACGTGTGCATAATGGAAGTATTTGGGGAAAACCAATGCAAAACAAATAGTGTGTATTTGTATTCATATAGATATAATATCAAATATTGTATATGTTGGGTTTTTTTTTTTTTTTTGGTGGAAAAAATGGATTTCCTTGATTTTGATCTTTATCAGTACAAGGGGTCCTCGACTTGCACGGGAATTCCGTTCCTACGGAGCGACGTAACGCGATTGTCAGCATAAGTCAGGAATCACATACATGTACTGGACATAAGTACGTATGTCCGGCGAATGTAAACAAAGCCCTCTTCCTCGTACAGCGTCGCGTGACGACGTATTAGTCCGCTCTGCAAAATTAGTTTTAACGTACTTCGGAATAACGGAACAAGACTTTCTGAATAAATTCATGAGACATATATGGGGACCGACGTATCCAAGAGACGCCGCAAGTCGAGGACGTCGTAAACAGTTCGTTATAAATCTCTATTTATCGTTTCAATACTTCTGGGTTCATCTTGTGTCAGTTTTGTTTTGCTAATGCATTTAGGTATTGCTTTAAAAAAAAAAAATAAATAAATGAAGCTACTTTATTTCACTGGGTCGACTTGTTAAGGCAGGCGGAAGCAAATGGATGCAAGTTGACAACCAAAAGTCTTTACAAAATCTGGACCTCTCGAGAAATTAAGAAATGGGTAAATTTAGCTGCGCCCTAGTCGTAGTGTAAACGGCGGAACGACGGCCTAGTTTATAGGACCTTGTCCCGTCAGAGGTACCGCTTGAGAAGCGGGTGAGGCCCGAGGAAGATGGATGTCCAGCTTACAGTGTGGAAAACAGGTCAACCACTCGTAATGCGCCTGAACTTTTGAACTGAACAAAAGCAGCTCCATTGTCCTGACACTCAGCTCTCGAACCCCACTAGAAGCCCCGTTCATCAAAAGTCACTCTGATTTATTCCTATATTCTGGTGGGGATTTTTTCTCTCCTTTTTTTCTTCTCTCCATTTTATATATATATATATATATTTTTTTTCTTCCTTTTTTGGTGCGTACACAAAGGCACGTTGCTATGAGTCAAATAAGTGCATCACTTTATCACCGTCCAATCAGAAGATGCTGCATTCAGTGACATCTCCATTTATTGTCCAATCGCTTTCCTGCTCAGCCCGATCCTGGGATTGGTCCTTTTTTTTTTTCTTGTTTACGTGCGTCACTTGAGCTGCCCGTTGAATGACCTCGCAAAGCGCGCCTCCGTGTAGCACGAACAACCGAGCTACGTCTGGATTACCAACAAAATCATGGTGGCACCGTACCTTATTCCCTCTCTTTAACCGAGTTCCTACCTCACCAAAGACGACGCCGTTGTTCAGCTCTCGGCTGCCATCTTGAAACGAGCCTCCTTGCCGTTGGGGCAAAGTCGTTGCAGTGTTCAAACCACACACATCTTCGTCTCTTGCCGACCTGAGTTGGCGTGACATCTGCTTAAAATGTCAGTCGTGCGTTTGAAAGCACCACTAAGACCACAAAGAAGTCCTTCTGGGAGCATGTTGTACAACCTGCAGTACACCTTCACAAAGTCCTCTCACTATCTGTCACGTTTGCCGTCTCTTCAGATGGTTATGTGGGTTCTTTTCTCCTGAGTATGAATGAGTGTGAGTTATGTTTGTGTGTGTGTGTGTGTGTGTGTGTGTGTGGGGCGGGGGTCTTGGGCTCATAATATCGGATTGCACAGCCAGCCCAAGCCAAATGTGAATTTTATACTCCAGTGAGCACAGCCTCTAGCTTTCATTAGCTCACATTCTTCTCAGCAATGCAAACGTCCTGTCGATGTGTGTCTGCCCATACACCCAGCCCGCCCCAGATACACACACACACACCCTCCCTACTGTGCATTGCCTCGAGAGGTCTCGCGGTCAGCTGTAACTCTGTATCGCCCTGCAGTTCACCCATGCTGCTCCTGCATTCTCCAAAGTGTGCCCTAGTGCAAGTTTCCTCCTAACGATTTTCCGAAATTCTCTTAAGACGGAGAAAATGTGCTAATTTACTACCGAACTCTGCCAGCCATGTCACGTTAAACCGTTCATTTCTCACGCCAGTCACTTTAACCTCATTTACAGCCTTGGAAAATGTTCAGTCAGTCATTTCGCCCGTCACTAGCGTAGCTAGGGTTACTAACCGTCGGGTGTTTAGGCTGGCACCTAGTCACGTTAACTGCAAGAATTTTCTTTTTTATGGCAGCTCGTGATCACCGTCGCAGAGGTTTGGGTTGCGATCAAACGTTTCTGAGCCTGATTTAAGCAGGGAACAACTCCGGTCTTGACTAATCAACTCATTAACCGCTCAAGGCTGGATCATTAATGACATTACAAAGAGTGCTTTGTGAAGACTGAAAGGAGCTTACACTGGGATTACGTGTGGACCGGGGTCAGCTTTTCTTCCACACATTCTTACTTGTAGCCTAGTTTGAAACGTTGTCCTGGCCTTCAGCGGTCTACAAACCCAGACGAGTGAGCGGCAGCGAAGAGAGCAAATTGAGAAGACGCATGAACGTGTGAACTGCACACTTAACTAACTAACCAACGAAAGAAAGAAAGAAAGAAAGAAAGAAAGAAAGAAAGAAAGAAAGAAAGAAAGAGGGCCTGCAGTATATGGGAATTGCTTCTGTCAGCGTCTCCCAAGAGAGAAGAAAGTAAACGCTGGATCTGTCTCATACTATTAGAGCAGGCAGGACTTCTCAACCTAGCCTCCTTTCTCTCCCTCCGTCTACTCTTTTCTCCCACTTCCCCCTCCTGTTTCCCCCAATCGTATTTGTTTGTTCTTACGACCGTTAAGGGCAATCGTCTGATTTGCGCTTTGCGCCCTGCTCCTAAAGCAGGCCCGTCTCGGGAGCACGGCGTAAACACGGTTAAAATACGACAGTCCTCCTTGTTTACTATACACACTGGTAATGACTATACACGATATCTGCCTGGATTTCGTCCTCTTCCCTGCTGTCTGTCTCGCTTCTCCGGGTACGCAGGCAGGCAGACAATCGACGTCAAGTCGACCTCTGGTTGTGCCGCACTGAAACGGAAGGACACGAGGAGGAGGCGCACGGAAAATTTCAGGCCGTCCGTCCGTGCGTGCGTGCGTGCGCAGCTCCCGTCCCTTCTGCGTGTCCGGTTCATTCAGAGTGCAGCGCTCGGGGCATGTGAGCTGTAGTTAAAATGGACATGGCTGCAGGTGACTTCGGTCTGTCATTTCTGTCACTCTGTTGAAAGCGTCAGGCGTGCAAGTGAAGTGGATTCTCCGACGTTCTTTCCACCCGTCATACTGTACCTCAGCGCGCTCGGTGCCAAAACAGACTCTGAGCATTAGACTAATGGGCTGCTGTGTAAAACAGGCCCCTTGTCCTGGATTAAAGACTGAGAAACGGTCCGAGGGGAAGAGCGAGGGCGAGAGGAATACGAGGGGTGACGTTTTAAAGATCAAGCGTAGTCACGGCAGGATGTGCTGCTTCGTGTCGACGTCATATCGCGAAATCCGCGCGTAATTCATGTTGTGATATGAGCCAAGATTTGTTTGATCAATTTAAGTCCAAGTCATGTGACCGACGGGAAGCCGATCCAAAGATTTAGTGCAGGTCGAACGGCATTAAAGAGTCACTAAAGAGATTAGCGAAGCAGTCGATTAGTTTCAGGCCTGGATCGGTAGACACGTGGTCAAATGGGACGAACGGAAAGAAAGATTTCGGGTGTATGTACGTGACCCGAGGTTTGCACCGACGCCTGCTCTGCTTATAAGCACACGTTTTGGGCTTTTTGCATTCCAAATTCTGACACTTTCTGGCACTGATTTATGTATAAAACGATAAATAATAACACTGCCTGTAGATATCATCTGTGCAGGAAAAAACCTCTGTGCTTTTAATCAGCGTGCCGACATTACATTTCCTGTTTTTAAATTCGGATGAAAACTGAATATCGACTTTTCAATTACCCCTTCAAAATTCAAGATTATTATATTATGAGCGTTCATATAGTGACTTGCCTGGATGACACATCACAGAATCTGAGGCTAATAATAATAATAATAATAATAATAATAATAATAATAATAATAATAATAATGGATAAGAAGGGTTTTTTTTATTATTATTTATGTAGCGTATACTTTCTATGAGGAGAGGAGTATTTGATATTTATGGATGGAGTCTTGGGTGTATTCCATAAGGACAGAAGATCACTGTGCTTTCTCAGTGTCATGACAAGCTGTGTTTTTGGTCTTAATCAGTTTGAAAGAGATAGAGAGAGATGAGAGATTGTTGAGGGAACGAGGGTTATAATGTAATCAATAAGCAAATCTAATTTGATTTCAGGACATTACGCATCATTAAACGTAAATGATGTGGGGAAAAAAGCCATACACAAGGTAATTCTTGAAGGATTAAAAATCAAAATGATGAGTAGAAGAAAAGTCAAATGTGCTGTTAGGGGAAAATAATCTGTGTTCAGGCTTCACGTCGGGCCGTGACAATATGCCCTCTTGTGTTTTATTCGCTAGTTATAACATAATTACCCCTTTTAATTTTTTTTTTTTACATTATACTTTACATTATAACATTTTCCTTACAAATCTTCTGAAGAATTTGTGAGTAAATGTCATTTAAAAATAACGTATGGAGATGAATTCTGTATTTATCATAATCTAAATACAGTGGAACCTCTGTTCACGAACGCCTCCGAACACGAACAAATCGGTTCCCGACCAATAAAATACGCCAAAATTTTGCACCTGGTCACGACCACATAATCAGGTGGCGAACAAATGCGGCCCCGCCCATTTTCCCCTTCCGCTTCGTACGCGCCAATGTTTTCCCATTTTCTGTTTTTGCGTATTGTGTAATTGTGTATTGCGTACCTAACAAAGACGCACGTGTCCCTTTAATCGTCTCGCTCAGACGTGCGTTCATTGGCTGTA
>JAQMCW010000034.1:3927399-3937985 GCA_030068335.1 Chrysichthys cranchii
CTTTTATTGTAGTACTAGCAGTTCCTGGTGAGCTTTCACTATACTTTTCTGCCAAAAGATATGCTGAAAATTACTTGATTTTGTGAACGAAATTAACCCGGAAAGTCCACAGTTGCAAATATGCGACATTGCCTAAAATGGTCAAAATTGGTCCGATTTCAAAAATTCCACTGATATTGGTTTACTCCCACCCCAAAAGATGCAAAACAAGCCAAAATGATTTTTTTCAATGATTAGTTCTATGCTTGGGTGCTACAGGGTTAATTCGATTCCGTTTTATTTGTACAGTCCATTTGACGATCGGCATAGTCACGAAACTGCTTTCCAGATATTTAGATTCCTGTTCTACAAACCAGGGGTGAGAGTCACAAAGAACGGACATGTTAAGAGGAACCAGACTCAAAATGCAAGCCAACTACTTCTGGGTGACACTGGATAGTGGGATTCTGAATTATTCCACTTGCACAGTAACTATACGATAAAAACGAGCAGTACTATGCGAGTTAAAATGTAGGATGTTTAGTGTAAGTGCAGAAGATATTCTTTGGTCCGAACTGACGATATCCAGTATAAACAAAAATATTTCCAGGGCTATTCCATTCCCAAAAACCCCCAAAATCCCAAAGTGCAATAACATCGCTTAGTGGTGGTTGCTTAATTATTTTTGCAATGGCTAGGTTAGCCACTGTGAGAACACTCTCCGGAAGGGTCTATTGCACTACTGCCTCTGCCCCTGCTGGATGTGGGTGGGTGGCTGGGTGGCAGTGCCAGATACAGCTCAGGTCCAATAAATCATCTGTTAGCGTGTGCCAGTGGCAACCAGTGCTGCAGAATGCTGCATTATTCCTCCTCCTGGCTTTGACAAATAGCTCTCAGATTGTTTGGGGGACAGAATGGCAGTTTGTGTAACTTTTTAACTTTGGGCCCCCCCCCCCCCCCCCCCTCTCTCTCTCTGTCTCTCTCTCTCTCTCTCTCAAATAATTAATACCTCGAGACAGGGAGGAGCAGATTTCAACAGGAAGTATTAAATGGGTCCATTAATTTAGTTCTCTGTAAATTAATGATATACATTGGAAAACTAGGTCTTCCATGGGAGGAATCCCTGTGTGGGCATGAATTCCAGGTGGACAGCCTCCTCATGTATCAAGTAAAGGTAATCTTGGGGATCCCAACCCTGCTGAACACATTAGACACTTATGTTTAATGTTCATAGTGATCTGGATCGGAATTGTAGCATTAAATATTATAAGCTTTAGATATTCTAGTGTGTGTGTGTGTGTGTGTGTGTGTGTGTGTGAAGTGGTGTTGTGGTGAGCAGTTTTATAAATCGACATGAATGTCATCAGTTTTGGGCTTTCACTGATTTCTTTGGACTGTTTTGCTGGGGAAGATTGATTGATTGTACAACATAGATCTTTAATAGAAAAAGGAATAAGTTTATTTTTATTTTTTTTTTTAGTTTTCTGAAATTAATAAAAAGTAATAATTATATATAAAGGGTCAAAACCATGCATACAGTACATCGATTTTTAGGTTAAATGTTCGTTCGCAACCTTCACCTTGACCAGACATTTTTGGTAGCCATCAACAAGCTTCTGGCTGAATTCTGGTTGGAAATTCCGCCACTCTTTTTGGCAGAATTGGTAGAGTTGAAATAAATGTGTGTGTTTCCTGGCACATGTCCCCAGCTCCTTTGAAGCAGTGGTTCTGGCTCTCTGGGTTGTTGAGAAGTCTGGCATTTTTCGGCCAGTCTGGCAAGGAGCTCTTGCCTTTTCTGGATGACTGAGATGATCCTGGAACCACCTCCCCAGCTAATGCTACACTTCAGCCTCCATGCCTTGTTACTGAAGGACTTATCTACAAATATAGTCTTTACTAATGCCTGAAACCCTGTCCAATTTGTTCCCAGAATCAGTGGGTGGGTGAGGCGGGGACTAACTGCCTCCTCCACTCTATGCTTTTATTCTCCCCCAGGATTTAAATACGCATGAAATTTCCCATGCACACACCTTTCCTTCACCAGTTGTACATCTCCCAGTGCTTTGCACTGAATCAAGCTTTGAAGCACTTTTGTCTTGTTGCACTCTGAGTTCACCAAGGCCTCATGTGTCCTCCCGTTATTACTAACTACTATTTGGTACATTCCTGCTCAATCAGAGGAGGCTAGAGATGTATCAGTGATCCAGATCACAATCCCGGCGTCCTGTAAAAGGAACGCTGCCTGCAGGAAATGCCTGGCTTTCCTACTGCTCCAGTGGACTTGCCACAATTGAAGAGAGACAGAGGAAGTTAGGGGAAGCCCTGGTCCAGAGGTGTGTTTGTGAAGGAAAATTAGGAGGTTCAGTGGATCTGGCCCCCATTGCCATGGTGCAGGGACAGAGGAATGGCAGGGAGACCCAAGGAAGGACAACAGTGACATAAACTTCTGCTCATGGACCGGAGACTCTGCCTGTCAAGCCGGTGACTAGATGGTCCTAAGAATAGTGATGGTTTAACTGTTTCAGGCCATTAGATCAGGAAAGTGCACATATGGCCAGAGAATCCCCAGGCACTTCCAGGACAACAGCGATAGGTGGAACATGTGGCAATGCATCCAGGCCATTACCGACTGCAGGACGGTAGTGATGCCTTCCTACCAGAAGCACTGAACAACGTCTGCACATGCTTTACCATACGGAGTAATGTGATGGCAAGAAAGACCACATTAGTTCAGCATTCAACACAATTATTAGTCGACACCTGATTGAAACGCTGATCCTGTTGTGCCTGAAACCCTCCATCTGCAACTGGTTCCTGGACTTCTTGACTGAGAGACATCAGGCAGACTGGAAAAGGAAAAGAATCTCCAGCATCACCACACTGAGCAGTGGGGCCCCCCCAGGGCTGTGTGCTCAGTCCAATGCTGTTCATCCTGCTGACTCACAAACTTGCAACAATGCACAGCTCAAATCATATCGTTAAAGTTGCCGGTGACGGTAACGTGGTGCGTCTCGTCAGCGAGACTGAGGAGTCATCCAGAGAGGAGCTGCAGCAGCGAACAGACTGGTGACTTTCTGAATGTGGACAAAACAAGAGATGATTGCTGACTTCAGGAGACCACTGAGCAACCACTATCCACTGAACTTCAAAGGATCCTTTGTAGAGATGGTCAAAACCAGCAACATCCTTGACGTTCACCTGGCAGAGGACCTCTCTTGGTCTCTCAACCCCAGGTGCGTAGCCTAGAAAGCCAAGCAATGTCTCTACTTTCTGTGAAGGCTAAGCTCCCTTCGCCCATCCTCACAACCTTCTACAGAGGATCTGCACCCTGAGCAGCTGCATTTTTTTTAATCTCGTCTGTAAATTGCAATGCTTCAGATCAGAAGACCCTACAGCAAATAGTGAGAACAGCTGAGAAGATGATTAAAGACTGTCTTCTCTCCATGACGGACATTTATTACACATGTTTCATCCACAAAGCCATGAGCATTGTATTTCTCACACCCATCTCTTAACCCTCTTCCCATTTGTGAAGATGCACCAAAGCATTCAGGCCCTCAATGCCAGAGATCTTTCCCCAAGCCATCAGACAGTCACCAAAACTGATCAGTTAAAGTGGGAAAAGACCAGGTGATTTTTTTTTTTTTTTCGACCTCGATTTGAACTTTACATGGCAATGTAGATCTTGCTGGTGGAGCTTGCTAGGAATGATGGGCAGGCTCAAGGAATAAGCTAAAAAAAAAAATAATTTATATCTTTTCAAAATCTCCTAATTATAGGAGTAACTCACAAATGTAAGAACTGTTAAAATAAGTTATTATTCGTTGTAATATGATCGTTATTATCCTAAGACGCTTTATGCTTTAAGCAGTCATCATGTGCAAATCTTCAAATGCTTCAAGTCGTACTGTATAACACTTAAGAACCTTAGATCTTTCAAACCAATTTCAAAAACAATTAACAGTTGTTTTATGACAGCAAGCATACATTCAAATGTTCCCCAGGAGTTTGTTTTACCGATTATGAATAGTCCTTTTCTCCTTTCTCGATATTGTTCTGTTTTGTCAAATTGGCTTTAACATGCAAATCCTCTAAGATGCTTGTCTTTCTACCCTATCCAGCATAATCCCACTATTCTCATTCTAGCCCTCATTTGGTGCCGCTCACATTATACACAATGATTGATGATGTATCGATCATGAAGCTTTTTTCTTTCAGCTAGTTGCTGAGTCAACAGCAACAGGATGCTTTATCTTTACAAAACACCTTGCCAAACAAATGGTTTTTTTTCCCCCCTCTTCACTTCGGAAAAATCAGATGACTTTGGGGTGTTTGAGATCTATTGCTATATTTGTGTACCTTGTATTGAGTGTGTGCTTGTTGTCCTTGGATTACCGGGAACATGCTGGTATTTGGTGGAATGTGCACGTGGGCCAAGAGTGACAAAAAGCTTTATCGCAGAATGATCATTTTAATGCTTTCATGTTTATTTTCATGTTTTATTTATTAGGTCATTGCTTCAGTTCGCAAGGACCGCTTGAAAGTTTTTGCAGTCACTTCTTACCCGATCTTCTTCCTGTATTTGTATGCATTGGTGTTTGTATGTTTGATGTTTTAATGTTTTAATGTGTTGCTGTTTTTGCCCCTTTGTCCACGGGTTGCCAGGTGGGGCATAACTCCACACTCAATCCTATGGAATGGGTTAACCCAGGTCTTCATCCATCATACGTGATGTATGTCTGCCTGCCTACCATGGACTATGGCGAGTGATGTCAGGACTGCTCAGTGCTTTTTGCGGCAATGTGCCTGCGCTCAGATTGTTATTATATTGTTAAATCGCATTAGGGTAACAGGTCTGTCGGTGATATTGGTGACACAAATTCAATAACTTGCCTAAAATTTAAAAATCTTTGGCGGTTTGGTTTTGGGCACGTTTCTCCGACAAGACATTTTAACCGTTGTATTTTATTGTTTTTGTGTTGTTGTTTTTTTTTGTTTCTTTGTTTCTTTCTGTGGGGGAAAATAAATAGAAACGAGCAAATGCTACCTGTGTTGTTTTTATATCGAAGGACAATTTTCTTTCACAGGATATAATGGAATTTTTTTTTCCATATCAATACAGATAGTATATACAGTATATATGGGGGATCTTTCTAATGGACATTTTTGAAGGTAAAATACAGAATGGCCTTTCCAGATGCCTGCATGTTCAGTCCATAAAAATTACTGACACGACAGATTCAGATGGGTCTAAAATTTCAGGACCTCTGTGGTAATACCGGCACTAGTCCAATAGGCATTTAATTTGTAGGTCACTTTGCAAGTCTGTGTACGATCACGTGTTTTATTTGTTAATTATCTATGGACATAATCTAGTGCTAACTATAATCCGTAGGTAAAATCTTCTGTTTTCCGTCTAACCAATATTCTTCTTCTTTTCAAACGTTGGCTTTTTCCAGAGCCTATCCCCCATTTTTATCTCAAACCCTTTTGTTTGTTGCTGGATTTTTATTTTTTTTTTTTTCTTCTCCCAATGTTTTTCACTTTTACAGAAATCACTTCAGTTGGGAACAAGATTTTTCCCCCTTCTTTCTGCCATTCAATTTTTATTTATTTACTTATTTTTTTAAAACTTGAGTCAAATTTTTCATCCATCATCCTACCCACTGCCCCTTTTTCTTCTCCTTCATCATTCCATCTCTTTTGTCCTGCTTCTGGGCTGGTCCACATGGTGTGATAAGCATCGACTTGATCTGGTGCTTATGTTCAGCCCCTCCATCTATTTCCTGCCAGGAGCACTCTGTCTCCCTATCAGTGGGCTAAGTGATCACTTCCATGCCAAGGAGCTCATTCGTATCTTTCCTGAGGTAAGCAAGGGATGAATGGGGCGTGATGTGCTCCACGATAAGAGGCTAAAAGCTTGAGCTCCCAGTTGTGACTGTGCATTTAATATTTAAGGATCAAAATCCCATTATGTAGCTGCACCATAACAGCAGAGGGAGATTGTTTAGTATGTGTTGGGAAAAGACATGTCCCACAGGGGGAGCAGCATGGGGGGAAGGTGCCAGTGACATCCATTCTCTCTCGCTTTCTCTCACTTTCACCCTGTTTTATTTTCATTCCCTGCCTCCTTCTGTGGCCTGGCCCAGTTGAACTGTAGCTGTGAGATGCCCGCCATCATTGCAAAATGTCTTATTATGACCTGTCACTAGACTCCACCGACACACTCTCCCTCGTGCTCTCGCCCTGATTCTGCCAGGAAAATACCACGGCTTCTCATCCGGCACTGTTCTCAGACTACTTAGAGAAAAGATCAAATGAAGGGGGGGATATGGTAACGTACTAAAAAGGTAGCAGAATTACAAGGTTTTGAACAGGGAGGAGGTAAGGAAAAGGTCACTAGATTGATTGGTTCTCAAGGTTAGGACCACTGAGGAAGAGACAATCCAAATATTGTATCAAATTGAAAGCTCTTTTGGTATTAAAAACTAAGAAAGGCATGGTAAGGCTTGCGTGCCAGTCCAGAAATGGAAATACCAAGGGGTCACCATGATGGAGGACAGCAGACAAGTCTGAACACTAAGCAACGGATTAGAAAATACATAACGAAAGCTAAAACAAAGGGATACGAGGAACAGGCAGCAAACAAGACCATTTTTTTCTTCCCCTCTTTGTCAGGAAGGAAAAGCTCTTCCATACTTGATTTTGAGGTGACGTCGTTTCAACAGGTTCCTGTCAGAAAAAGGCCTCGACTCGTACACGTTATTATAGAGGGAGGGGGGGCGGTGACGACATCCATTTTGGTCATTGATTAAATCTTTAAGGTGTTGATACTCATGACACCTCATGGTAAATATCTAGATAAACATAATTAATGGCAAATAAACAATATTATCCACTGTTAGAAGAAACATAGTGTATTTATAGCCTGTAATATGGACCGCGCCATAGAACGCCGTGCCTGGGGCCTTCAGGCACATTTCCTTGCATCCCCACACTTACAGGCAGGTCGTTCTCCATGTATTTGGTCAGTGATACAATTTTTGAAATATTGCCTCCGTACACCACCCCCTCGGTTTTATAATTAAGCAATCAAGGTGTGATTGAAATGTATACGTTCGGCTTTCAGTCAAGGGTCTAACAAAAATATCGCATTCAAGACGCAGGCATCAATTCTAAAACTTAGAACAAACACTTCTTGTCAAATTCAGAAAATATCTCCTCACGGTCTCCTAGCTGCTCGATCTTTGTGAGTGCTGAAAAAAAAAATGCCGTGCTTGAACCCAACCCTGGTTGGGATATTTTTGTTTGGCTGTTGGGTTCAAATATTAACAGTCTTTCTCCAGCGTCTTCCCCTTTAAGCAATTAGGAATTACAGCCATTTTTTTTTTTTTTTTGCATAAACCCTCCATTTTCCCAGGCTTAAAAGTAATTGGACATTTTGACTGATAAGCAGTCTCATGGCTTATTCATTCCTCTTTATTTCATGATAAATTAAGGAGTCCATTTGTCGAATTTGAACTCTTGGAAACTCTAGGAGTGACCAAATTAACAATGAGAAACATTCTTTCGAAGAAGGAACGCAACACCCGAATGGCCGGGCGACACAGAAATGCCTGGAAGACCACAGAAGACAACTTATGTTCATGGTCACAGATTCTTTCCTTGGTGAGGAAAAATCCCTTTGAAACATCAAGTCAAGAACACTTTTCACGAAGAGGCTGGTGTATCATTGTCAAAGTTTACAATCAAAAGACGCCTGCATGAACATAAATACAGTGGGTTTAGCGATAAATCCAAAGCGCTGGTAACACTCAGGAACAGAAAGGGCAAATTAGACTTTCCTAGAAAACATCTAAAAAAAAATCCTGTCCAGTTCTGGAACAAGATTGTCTTATACTTTTAGGAAACCAAGATTAACTTGTACCAGAATGATGGGAAGAAAACAATATGGGGAAGGACATGGGCATATGTGGCTTCCAGAGGTGCCGGGTCACTGGTGTTTATCGATGCTGGAGCAAAATGAATTCTGAAGTCTAGACAGCTAATATTTCTGCTCAAATTCAGTCAAATGCTACAAAACTGATAGGATGGGGCTTTGTGGTAAAGATGGATAATGGCCCAAAACAAACAGTAGACGCAAGACAAAAGCTTGTTTCGGCAAAGAAATGGAATTTTCTTAAATGGCCGACTCAGTCACCCCAATTGAGCATGCTGTTCGCACACTGAAGACAAAACTGAAGGCAGAAAGACCCTCTAACAAGCAACATCTGAAGTCGGCTTCAGTAAAGCATCTCAAGGGGAAAAAACCTGGTATTTGGTGATGTCCCTCGGTTCCAGACTTAAGGTGATAAGTACCTGTATGATGCGCTACTAATAATTAAGTTAGTTTGTCCAATTTCTATGCTGTGAATGGTGACAATTCCTAAACAATGAATGCAATTGTTTTTGTTAAACCTTTTAAAATAAAGCTGGAAATCTACAACTTCAGTCACATGTTCAAATCCATTGCTGCGTACAGCGCAAAATTACACAAACTGCGTCACCGTCCAAATACCCGGACAGACAAATGGACCTGCCTGCCTGCATCTTTCTCCATAATCAAAGTGCATCGTGACAAAGCTCTGCAAAGAAAATGTGTTCAAAGCTCACAGAGCTCCACCTAGTGAGATCTGTGGCACAAATCATTGGTTAGTGTGAGAGTAAGGTTTCAGTGCTGGTGTAAACATGCTGACGTAGATAAACTCTGAGTTTTGCAGACTGTGGTTTCTCCTGGAATAAATCATCCAGTGGACAGGGACATAAACCAGGGCAGGAGAAGTGCTGAGTCCACAATGCTCCCTGTGAACATCAGGAAATGTCTTTATTGTTATCCTTAACACACTGTTTTAAACCTGAGGTCATGTGAAGACATGTTGCCAAATCACACCTTTGGCAATTTATGAGACCGTGTGGTACATTTCTTGCCACGGGATAGCATATAGGAGTTCGATAAGCTACACGTGATCATACCACTGTAAAAAAAAAAAAAAATGCACATGCACTCTTGGTGTAAAAGGCTAAGCTATTTTAAGATTTTTCAGTCAGATGCATAGTTTATAAATGATTCTTGAGCACCAATCGTCACTCATTTGTTGGCCATGAGATGCATGGAATGTTACTTTGCATTTATTATGACTTTTTTCATGCTGCAGAACCTATGACCTCTGCAAGTCCTTGCCTCAGGGTCCAGAATGGAACTGTGTGTGTGTGTGTGTGTGTGTGTGTGTGTGTGTGTGTTTTCTTGTGTGCATATGTGCCTACATAAGACAAGAAGAGATTGCATTCAGGCACAAAAAGGAAACTGTCACATGGCCATCTTTTCACATATGATGTCAGATGACAAAAATAACAGAACACAAGTTCTTGGAATAAATATAGTGTCTGAAATACCACAAGGACAGAACACACACTGTGTGCACTTCATGCTCGTGGTTGTTCTGCTCCACTTCTGCAAAAGAGCAAAGTCAGGTAAAAATAAAGCTCTAGCAACTGAGCAACTTGTGGCAGAGACTGAGAGTCGGGTCTTCACCTGCAGTACACAATGTTTTTTTTTTTCCCATTGTGGGTTCACATTTTTGTTTTCTCCTGTGAGAAGCACACCTGCTTGGGCTAATGAGACTCGGTTGATGAAATTGCTACTTGCTGTATATTGAACACTCCGAAAAAGCTCTTGGAGAAAGTCAGAGAGAAGGAGAAACAAGTTTATCCTAAGTGAAAATGTGTAGCAAACAGTCATCAATGTGAGGCAGTAATAAATATATTATTAATCCTGTTCCATATTCCTCACATTAGGACACATTTGCCTTGGACTCCATGATGATGCAAAATCAACTGTATATTTACAAAAGCATATTTGTCCCCAATAAAGGATCACCATCATCTGTTTTACAGTTGTAGCCTTTCCACACAGACTCCACACGTTTTGTTTTGTTTTTTTTCACTGTAAATTTTGCAATAAGCAGCATTTAAAAATGTACTTCATCCAGATAACATTTGGCGTTTGGTCAAAACCATGTCCCTGGCAGAAAGGCTGACAGGAAATTGGAAGACGAAAAGTATTCGTCCTCATTTTTTACTTCAGTTAGGCTAAAACTGCAAATTCCACTCTGCGTGTATAACTAAGTAGTTAGTTCCATCTGGTTAGAGTCGACCTCCAAAGTTCATTAAATCCTCACTCATGCAATAGACATAATACCGATACACCATTTTTTCGGTGCCCAGCATCCTATCCAAAAATCAGTACAGTGCATTATTTAGGAGTTCTCAGAATTATGTACACCATCATATGTTGACAAAGCCTTCAAGTGATTCACACCAGGAAGTAAATTTAAAGAATTGATATTTAGCCTACAACCAAATTCCAGAAAAGTTGGGACGTTCTTTAAAGTTGAATAAAATGAAAAGTAAGAAAAGACTTTCAAATCACACGAGCCAACATTTTATTCACAACAGAACATAGATAACGTAACAAATGTTCAGACTGGGAAATTGTCCACCTTTATCCACTAAATGAGCACATTTCAAATTTGATGCCTGCTACAGGTCCCAAAAAAGTTGGCACGGGG
>JAQMCW010000034.1:3953942-3969153 GCA_030068335.1 Chrysichthys cranchii
GATCTTCCGGACCTTTGCTTCAAGAAATTTTCTCTAACTGGACCTCTTTAAATTTTAGTTGAATACCACTGGTTTAGCGGATAATCCAAAAGACGCCAAGTCTGTCATTTAAATTACCGTTGTGTGAAATTACCAAAGTTAGCTCAAACTCAAAATACATTTATTTTACACTTGGAGCAGCTCTCCCCACGAACACTAATCCCATCTCTAAACTTAACCAGAACCTTGGTAACTTTTAATATCCTACTTAGGTTTTGCAAAATAAGCAAGAAATATGGCCTGGGTGCAATAAAGTATTTATCTGAGTTAAGTTTTCTTAGGGTAAAAAAAAAAAACTTCTGCGTGTCAGCTTTAGCACTTTTCACTTGTCTCTTTTTTGCCTCTATTTTTCATTCAAAAGTTAGGCCCCAAGCAGGTAGGAGCTTTGTAATTTAATTTATATTAATTATAACAGTCGTCTAAACTCCACTCCAAATCCAAACCACCTTTTTACATCGACGAATCGTGGCTGACTGTGATTCTAATGAATTAATTAAGGAATTTGTTTTGTTTTAATTTGGCACGGATGAAAAAAATATCATATAATAGAAGGTACATGTATTCGTTGAGATCTTGCAGGGTCACGGGCATTGTTGTTGTTGTTTTTTTAATCTCAAAAGGGCTGAACGAGGATTAAACAAACTCAGAACGGTCTCTCTTTTAGAAGGGAAGGAAATAACATCAGTCAGGACGAACCTGAAATGAGAGTGCATTTCATTTACTTGTTAATTACACTAATGGAGATGCCCTTCTAGGCCCTGTCAATAGGAGCATGTGGAACTGAGAATGACAGACTTTGGGATCTTGAAGGATCCATTGTGTCCTGTAAGCTCTAGGCTTAGAGGAGAAGGCCTGGTAATTAGTTTAGCCCACTTTGCTTCGCCTTTCGCCAGGAGAAATGCTTCAGCTGGAGAAAAAGAGTCTGTCTTTATGTGAGTCTCATGTCAGGGACGAGAAGAGGAGGGATGAAGGAGACTTGTGCTTCCTGGGGAATAAATCAAGGAATCTGTTCCAAAAGCCATCACCAGCGGGTAAGAATCAAAAACCTCTTCAGATATGAAGTACATCAAAGCAGACTGGCAACAGTTAAAGAAGATGAGGAAATTGGGAATCAGGGACTCTCCGGGGAATTGCTTTGGGTCAAAGAGGAGCAGTTCTCTCAAAGGTCCAAGTGAAAAGGTAGGACCTTAAAGTGGAGCATGAGATGTAAAATGCATGCTAAGCAAATGGATAAGGTCGTGCATTTTTTACTGGCTACATCATATCATTCATAAGATTTTGTCTGAAATGGCAATCCATGTCCCTCGCGTGGTGAAGACCATCCTATTTTCCGTCGCTCTTCCCTCACGCCGTGTCAAAGTTTATCAAAGGCCTTTTCTTCGTCTGCACTTGTTCCTTATTGTCACTTTTTCAAACGCGGACATTTACACCTCACTGAACGGGCTCAATGCCTCCCTCTCAGTGGTGGCCATTTTTGTTTTTGATCCACAGACCTGCGTAAATGAGGACTTTCTTGTCCTTTCTGGCTTGCAGTGAAAAGCGAACACTAAATCGTTTGCAGGCTAATCAGGTCACCGCAGAGAGGATAGAAAAGGACTGAAGGGCTGTCCCAAACCTTTGTCTCTGGCCCTGGCCGTCCTGATATTCTTGGCATTTTCTGGCGTAACATAAAGCCCGGGGGCTTTTTAATTTGCTTTCCATTGACTTCCTGGTAATTGGGTTGGTTTATGCTGCACCCAAGATCCATCCGCTCCCATGTTCAGAGATTTGAAACCCTTATTGTAGGCATTGGTGCATACAAACGTATCCTGCCACCCCTTACAAAGAAAACCTTAAAGACCCCTGGGAGAAATGCTAATGGGAAAAGAGGGAAGAGAGGCAGCATAATGATGAAAGAGAGGTCTGAGTTGAAGGATATGGCGGATACTGACTCTTAAATGCCTTGCGACTCCAGGGGCTTTCTTTATTTTAGGTCCCGACGGGTTGTTTACATTTACTTGTCAATATGCAGGAGTGCACCTTAAACAAGAAAAATCAGTATTTTTGCTTTTTTTTGGGACAATCTGACACAATGGTGCAGCAAGTAGTCTTGCCACCTAACAGCTCCAGGCTCAGGTTCATCCTCCTGTGTTCGCCTGGTATTCATCTGGTGTTCTCACACCTCCCAAGAACATGTCAAAGCATGAATCTAAACTCCACTACATTATGTTGCCCCTAGGTGTGAATGAGAATGAGTGTGTGAATGTGTGTGAGATTGCCCGAAGAAGAACTGGCATCCCATCCAGGTTTTAGTCCCCTCTCGTGCCTACTGTTCCCATGATCCAGTGATCACAACATTTCAAATGGTAACGCTTAAGACGCCATTATCTCCCAAAATAAATACCTCCAAACCCTCCAGTCACATTTATCTCTGGCCCAAGGAGGGTATCGTTTGCTCATTGTGAGAATAGCAGAGTGCACCTGTGAACAGGTGACAAGTTGGTGCCCTCTGGGCTCTATGCTGTTCATTAAATTCCTAATCAGCCTTTCTTTCCTTCAAGGAGGACTCACTCACTCTCTCTCTCTCTCTCTCTCTCTCACACACACACACACACACACCACACAGCACATCGTCATCCATTCAAAGTCCAAGAACATCCAATTGGTGGTGGCAAATTCAGATAATGCAGAGAATCTGTTTAAAATCTCATTAAGCATCTGCTTCACACCCAGTGCCACTACATTAGCCCCAGTCCTCTAAGATGGGGGCAGTATTACAGTATTACCTTAGCACAAGAGCAGGTGAACAGAGGATTAGCATAAAATAGCCATTTTCTACCATTCTCTCTGTCGCTCTGTAATTACGCAGCTCTTACTTCTGCAGTGCTAGGTAGGGTGAAATATATTTGTCATTATATGAGTCCAGGCTCTTCAAACGTGGCAATGCGGCTAATGGGGCTACCTGTACAATTTTTGTGAACCCTTTAAACCTTGGTGGATTTGTGCATACATTTTACCTGAGATGTGATTAAGTCGCCATCTAGTCCTAAGAGTAGGTATAGAGAACCTAATTAAACTAAGAACGGAAAACATCTATTTATTGAGCAAAGTTATCCAACATTAAATATCTTTGTCAGATATTTAGGAGTATGAGTTCATTTAAATGAGCAGTTGAAGTCCGGTGTTTCAATCAAGGGCAGGAATGTGTGAGTTTAGCACAGATTCTCAAGGACTTTAGGAAAAATTTAGACAACCCGAATTCTGGAAAAGTTGCGGCGTTCTTTAAATTTGAATGAAATGAAAACTAAAAGACGTTCAAATCACATGAGACGATATTTTACTCACGACAGAACATAGAGAAAACAACAAATGTTTAAACTGAGAAATTTTATAGCTCGAGGCAGGGCTTACCGTAAAAGTCCATCCCTTACCCCAAGAATAATGTTGTGAAAGGACCTAAAAGTTGACTAAGTGATGAAGTGATACCCATGGTGCGGCGGTCCCATCAAGCCACTACCAGGACGCCTTCACATAACACAAACACAAACACAAAGAGTGTTGGACAAGACAGAACTTGGATATTTCCGCTCATAAGTCCGAAATGTACAGTAACCTGGTCATTTAAGCAGTTATTCCGTCAGCCAATCATGTACCAGCAACACAACGCATAAAATCATGAGGTTCAAGAGCTTCGGTTAATGTTCACATGAGACATCAGAATCCAGAAAAAGTCTGTGAGCTTTAACTGTGGCATGGTTGTTGGTGCCAGATCGGCTGGTTTGAGTATTTAAGAAACTGCTGATCTCCTGGGAATTTCACGCACAACAGTCTCTGGAGTTAAAAAAGGATGGTGTAAAAAAAAAAATAATAAAAAATTGACGTCCTGTGAGCAGAGGATCTGCAAGCTGAACCACCTTGTGAATGATGAGAGAGATCAGGAAAGAATGACCAGACTGGTTTAAACTAAAAAAAAATTCATTAGTAACTTAAACAAGCAGACTTTACAACTGAGGTGAGCAGAAAAGCATCTCAGAACGCACTACGCACCAAACCTTGAGGTGGGTGAGCTACAACAGCAGAGAACCACGTTGGGTTCCACTCCCATCAGCCAAAAAAAGGACTCACTGACATTGGTCAGTAGGAAACCTGAAAAAGACAGGTGACGTTTTCCCCCTAATCTTCAACTGTTCAAATTTGGTAAACCTGTGCCTGTGCTAGCCTCAGATTCATCTTCTTGGCTAACCCAATGTGGTCTTCTGCTGTTGTCGCCCATTCACTTCAAGCGCAAAGTTTTGTGCATTCTAAGATGTTTTTTTTTTTTCTTTTGCTTGCCACAGTTGTCAAGAGTGATTATTTGAGTTATTATATACTGTAATTCCAGACTGTTTAAAGCAATCTTTGACCTCTCCTCAAAAAGGCATTTTCACCAACAGAACTGTCGCTCACTCAACGGATTCAGTTTTTCCACATCATTCTGTGCTCAACTGACTGTTATGTGTGAAAGTCCCAAGAGATCTGCAGTTTCCGGAATACTTAAACCAGCCCATCTGGTACCAAGACCCATGTCATGGTTACAGTCAAAGAGATCACACTTTTCCCCATTCTGTTGTATTATGTATACCTGAAACATTAGCTGAACGCCATTGCACTGCTGCCACTTGATCGGCTGATTGGATATGAACTGCATAAATGAGCACGTGTACAGGTGTTCTGGGTTCGAGAAAAGAAGTGAGGAAATGAGCAGATATAGAGCTGTCAGGACAAATCAGTGTACCGGTAAAGATATTTTTTGTTTTCCCCTCAGGCTACCGTTTTTCTTTCATGAGCTAGACTATATTTCTTAAATGACCGTGCAGAGGTCCGTTGTGTTCAAGTATTACAAAAGATGAGTGCTTTCAGTCCATTAACGGTTCTGGTTTGACCTGGAATGAGCACAAAATGAGTAATAGCCTGATACGGATCATGAGTTTAGTTTAGCTTGGATTGTCAGGCAGGTTGGTTTTAAGCAAGTAATGTTCTCATGTCTTCCAGTCCATTGTGCTCCGAGTTAAAATCGTTCCTTTACAGTCCGAGGCTTTGAAGTCATCGAGTCACTGGAACATGAAGAATGTCATTTCCCCCTAGTTTGACTTTTGTTCGAATCCAATTTAGACTGCTAATCCATTATTAGAATACTTTTTTTTTAGAATCCAAAGTGTCTTTTTTTTTTTTCTTTCTTTCTTTTTAACACAGCCTTTCATAATGGACTAACAAGGATTCAACGCGTTTACTTAATACTGAATAATTTTTCAGCTTTGGAAGTAACAGGATGGTCTGTCCTGGCGTGGTAATCTGCCTTTGTTTCCTCTTTCTCCTTCACATAGACAGATTCCCTAGCAAGAGCCATATTTTGGCACCTCCTTGTGTTTCCCCACAGAAATGACCTTGATAATATTTTGTGCATGTTGCTGTTATAGAAGGATTTTTTATTTTTTTCATGCATTGGCTAATATTAAGGATATGTACTTGTATTCATAATTACATCTTTAGAACACCTTTATTAAGATTCCACGTTGTTTTTTGGTTCCAGTCGAGAATCCTTACTGGATATTGAATGTTGGTGTCCGTAAGCCGTCTTAATTTTGATCAAATTGTCCTTCCTGTTAATGGGCCTGGGTTTCTGGAAGACTAAGAAATCTGTATGAGATGACCAAGCTGACTTGATCACCAATAATCAGTACATGTACATACATGTAGCATGAGCTGGATGGTTGGAAATTGGAAATTAATGGGTCAGAGATGGGAAATGAAGCACCATACGTATATACATGTTCCATGTCATTACTATGGGAGAGCACAAATCTATTCGCGCACCTAGCATGAGCGTTCAACAGTACAAATCATCTGTATAAACTAAAAGTATTTGTGACACTCATAATTAGCCATTGCACTGTCGTCAATGAGGCTGCCATTGTGAAAACTGACCTTTTTAGGTTCTTCTTATATAAAGATACCGTGTTAAATAAAGAGCGAGAGATCAGCCAGGAGAATTTTAACCAACTGTCTAGCATCCATCAGCGGTCATCCATGGCAGCCTAATTGAAACACCAAACTTGTTTTTGGAGCAAGTGTACATCACCATGTCTGGTTTCCTCTTCTGTGAGCGATGTTCTCAGACAGCTGGCCAAGCTCTCCTTTTGTCTTTGAGCATGTCACTTCATGTGCATGGATGAGCTAACTACCTTTTGTGTGGCTAGCGAGTGAGCCCACCAGCAGTGCAACTGGCCACCCGCAGTACCTCCATGCATTTCCAAGACAAAGTAGCAAGTTTAAAACCAGGCCAGATGCTCAAGCTGTGAGCAGGTCCTGCACCTCCTGGAGTATAGACACATGGATATTACATTTGTCCATGCTTCCAGCTCTTTTTTTTCCACTCTGCACCACCATCTGTGCCTCTAATGGAGCTGTCCAAGGCTTGTCTGTCACTCATGACTAAGCATATACTGAAGTGGCACTACTCAAATCCTGCTCGCGGGAGCCTTGGGGATCAATTTCATGAACGTTTTTGAATCTAAAAGAATAAGATATGTATAGTACTGTGCAAAAGGCTGAGGAGATGACTTTAATGATGACTTTCTACTCAAAAGAAAAAATAACAGCATGCTGTAAACAGTCATAAACTAAGCAAAGTCGATATTTACAGTGCCGTCCCTTTGCTTTCCTTTTCATAAATATTAGACCCAGGTACGATTTGTGCACTTTTATCAGGAAATTAGCTGGGACGTTTTACCGAACATCTTGGAGAATCTGCCACAGACTTTGATTGTCATATTTGCTTCTTGGTTTTTGCATGCAAACCCCATGAGCCTTCATTATGTTTGTTTTGGGGGTTTTTTGTCTTTCAAAGTAGTCTCTTACTCGTGTGTTGCTTTCTTTTCTGCCGTACGAGCATTTTTCAAATGCAGATTATGTTTGGAAAAAGTAATGCTTGGAAATCGTTTGTACTGAATCAATCATGCAGAATTTATTAAATCCCAAAATTTACACTACTTTGCAGATTATGGTGCCCAGTGGTTTTGCACACTGTACTGGACATGGATTACAGATTACTATGAATCATACTTGTAGACATGTAAGAAATAAAACATGAAAGGCCATACGCTTAGAGAAAATAAATGACTCACTGAATCAAATTTTCCAAAAAGTGTTACAAGAATAACATTCATTTATTTATTTATTTATTTACTTACTTATTTATTTATTTATTTACTTATTTATTCATAGTTACATTGAATGTGGTGGAACGTCAGTGAAATACGTTGGTTCTTGAAAGCATTCATTCTCTCACCGGCTTCTTTTATTTCTCTTTTGTGAAGTTAAAAAGACAGAATTGCAGCTTGCCATATTTCTGGGAAACCCTGAAAAACTCTTGCAACTTTTGGACAGATTCTTTCAACACTAAATAAACTGAAACTGAAGTTCCTGTGGGTTCAGCACTGGTTCTGTGTGACAGGGCACCCAGAACGTTATCCAGTGTTTATAGAACCATTACCGTTACCAGCATAACCAGCGCTCTATTTCACCCCTCCAAAGGTGCCAGGGGTAGTGTTTTAACATCTTGGCATAGTATGTCTCAAGGAACCAGTTCACACTAAGACTGACTGAAAGGTGTTCCGAGATGATTATTTATATAATCTGGAAAAACTGCATGGAGATGCAGCAAAACCAGTGGCACAGCCACTGTACGGCCGAGTACTGTTCAAGAAGTACTGCTTCTTGATGTCTGTCTGCGTGTTTTTCTGCCATAATCACAAAAGTGATGATTGAATTGCCATTGTCTACCACTACTGTAGAACCTCAGGTGCCGGTGCGGCATGACATGGTTGTGTTTTATTTTCTGGTATATTCTTGTCTACCGTGAGAACGGCAGACAATAAATCAATACAAGTTGATAAACTGACTCCACCACGATCTGTCCTAATACCAAGTTATCTAGTTACTATCTCATATTCACTGTGTTCATTATTCATAAAGCAAGAAGCTATTTGCCAGTCCCCCCTCGTGGCCCACAAGCAGGACTCCATGACCTGAATGGTGCATGTGAAAATTCTTACAGCAGGCGTTCAAATCAATTTAAGTGCCATTACACAGGTCTTAACTACCTTACAGAGTAGTATGTGCTATTGTGCTAAATTATAATTTGAATCTATCACCCATATTTAAAAGTGGCCAATTATGTTCCATATACTGTATTCTCATTTATGGGGATATAATTACTCCGTATACTCCGCATAAAGTGGAACTTGCGATAAAATGATTAATAGGGACCTGACAAATCCCCTCTTTATGACGAAATATGAACCATTTGGAAGTGCATTATGAATAATATTAACAATGGTGTCAATCATGGCAGGCCACACTCTCATTATCATCGCAATGTACTTGACTTGCCCAGAGGATAAAAGCAGCACTTTTATGAGTCTATGAGTCAGCAAAGTCCTAGTAATGATGAGTACTGAGAAATCAAGTGTTTCATCCACAGGAAACATATATACTGTTGGAAACAGGTGGTTCATTCCTCTGGTCTTCATCTGTGTATGGAGGTAAATAGTCAGTGTGTAAGCCAATCAGTATGACTGGTATGGGAATTGCAGATTTTGTAGAAATGTGTCAAACAAATTACACTAAATGCACATAAGAGGAATAGTTTATCACTGAAGCATTTGGACTATTATATGGGTTATAATTAACACTTTTCAAACATATTAGGTGCTGTACTGTTACTGTATAGTAAGCCATTACAGAATAAAAGTATCCCAATCTACCCAGGGTTACCAGATTCTATCTTACAAATTCCTTTATTATTTGTTTCTTGCTAAACAGCACCCTTCAAACTAGGTTATGACAGGAACTTTGTGTGAATAGAAAAAAATTTATTAGCTATGTTTCCCATTAAAATTGCTCTCTTTCCGCGTGCTTAAGTTTGATATAGGCCTACGTGTAATGGTTGGGTATTGATGTGGCTGAACTCTGCCAGGCTTACAGCCAAAAATTAGGGGGGGAGATAGGTGTTAACATTTCATGTTTTTGGAGATGATAAAATAAAGAGCACTTCTTTCCTTTACCTCAAATCAGTGTTTGTGTGTGGGTATCTTGTTTGTCCCAGCATCACAGTGGTTGAGAATGCAGGCAAATGACCCAGACCCAGTGCAGCCTGGGGGATTGAACCCAGTGGTCCACCATCTCCTGGAGGTAAACCTGGAGCAGGGCTGGCTGAATCACAAGGTAGCCCAACCCAAGAGTTGCTCATCCTCCACCAGACCACAGTGGCTGCCGCCACTCCCCTGCCCAAACCGATTCCTAAGGGCCCTGCCCAGTGAGGAAAGGCAGTATGGAAGCCACCAAAACACCCCAGGAGATGATAGAAGCCCTGGAATGTGCCATAAGTACACTCATTCTGGTGCCCAAACAGGTTCTTCTGCTGTTACCCAGTGCTTCCTGCAAATTTCTCACTGGCTGGCAAGGCCCCTACACCATGGGGAAGATGGAGTCGGCCCAGTGAACTACTGCCTCTAATAGCCCAGTAAGCAGGCTTCCTCACAAACACATCACATAAACCCTCTTAAGAAATAGACAGACCTGGTGCCAGCCCTTGCTGCTTGTTCTGTTTCATCCAAGGGCGTACCACCAAGCGATCCAGTTCACAAGGGTGAGGACCTGACCCCCACACAGTGGCAGGGTCTTACAGAGTTGTAGATGCAGTTCCAGGACATGTTCTTCCTCAAGCCTGAGTGCATCCACATCCTACAGCATGACATTAGACCATCGCCTGGAATGGTCGTACGGCAGCCACCCTATCGAGTCCCAGAGGCTGTCATCATGCTATCCAGGCTGGAGTGGAACAGATGCTACAGGATGACATCATAGAAGAAGATGACATCACCAACCCCTGGTCCATCCCCATCATCATGGTGCCGAAGCCTAATGGATCTCTCCACTTGTGTAATGAATTTCGGAAGCTCCATATTGACACTAAGGGTACTGATAGGTGCCGTTGGCCCCAGAAGTGAGACCCAAGACTCTGGACACTAGCAGTACATTACATTACATTACATTGGCAGATGCTCTTATCCAGAGCGACTTATATTTATCCCATTCATACAACTAAGCAGTTGTGGGTTAAGGGCCTTGCTCAAGGGCCCAGCAGTGGAAGCTTGGCGATGATCAGCTTTGAACTCCCGATCTTCCGATCAATAGGCCAATGTCTTAACCCTCTGAGCTGCCCCCTGCACCACTACCAGGTTCTCCTGTGATATTCCAACAGCTTATGGATATCATCCTCTGACAACACCAAGCCTACACAACCACCTATCTAGACAATGTTTTGATACAGTTGTTCACCTGCCAAGATAAACTGTTCCATCTTGAACAAGTGGTGATGGAACTCCAGAAGTCTGGGCTCACAGCGAATCCTAAGAAGTGCCACCTGGGGCTGATTAAGGCACAGTACCTGGGCTACAACATTGGGAGAGGACTGCTGAACCCACAAGAAAAGAAGAACAAAGCTGTCTGATGGTACCTCAGACCACCCACCAAAAAGCAGGTACGTACCAGGAATGACATGGCTCTCCAGTGGATGGCATGGCACAAGAACTCGACCCACTTGGTAACCAGGTGGTTTTTATCCCTGCAGAGCTTCTTGTTCCATATCAACCATAGAATTGGGGCTCACCACAGTGCAGGGCAAGAGAACCACTGCCTCAACTGCCACCTTCCAGCCTGTCCCATCGGCCGATCTCACTCTCCCTCGCTTCCTGAAAGTTATCAAATAAGTCACACTACTTTCCTTCACCTCAAATCTGTGCTCATGAGTCTGTGGTTACCTTGCTTGTCCCCATTTTACATCTTATTGGCATAGATCCCACAAGATGTTGGAAACACTCAATATTTACTATTCACCATTTGATATTCTGATCCATGGTTGTATTACACAATTCCTGCAGATTTTTCAGGTGCCTTTTCACGCAGCAAATCTCACATTCTACTGTACCTCATCCCAAATGTGTTCTATTGGATTCAGATTCATTGACTGGGAAGGCCACTGATGAACATGTTCATGAAACCAGTTTGAGACAACTTTTGCTTTGTGATACATTATCATCCTGGAAGCAATTAAAGGATGGTAAACTGGGACCATGAGGGGGTGCACATGGTCAGCAATGATACTCTGTGTCATTAAAGCAATGATTGGTTGGTACTAATAGGCCCAAAGTGAGCCAAGAAAACATTCCCCACATCGTTACACGACCTCCACCAGTCTGGACTGTTAAGACAAGGTAGGTTGGGTTCAAGGATTTATCCTGCAGGAGCCAAATTTTAACTGTACAATTTGTGCTTCAGTAGAAATGGAGCACACAGACCAGACCAAGCTACGTTTTTCCAGTCTAACATGTTTGGTGAATCCGTGCCCTGGCAGCCTCAGCTTTCTGTTCTTAGCTGACTGAAGTGGAACCCAACATGGTCTTCTGCTGTTGTAGCCCATCAGCCTCAAGGTTTTACACGTTGTTCATTTTGAGAGCGGTTTATCTGAGTTATTGCAGCCTTTGTCAGCTTTCTGTCAGCCATTCCGCAGCCAGTCTGCAGAGCTACTCTTGCTTTATTGAACCATTCTGAGTAAATTCTAGAGTCTGTTTTGTGTGAAAATTCCAGCAGTTATACAAATACTCAAACGAGCTTGTTTGACACTGGCAATCATGTCACGGTCAAAATAACCGAGATCGCATTTTTTCCCCATTCTGATGTGAACATTACCCGAAGCTGCTGACCCGTATCTGCATGATTTTATGCACCGCTGCCACATGACTGACTGATGAGATAATTGCATGAATATGTAGGTGTAAAGGTGATTCAATAAAGTGTTTGGTGAGTGTATATCAAAAGATGATACAGTAAAAATGTCAAAATGCCACCACATGAAGAGGTTTTCTAGGCCGCTACACATGAATTTGTATTTTGTCAGGATACATTACAGAGAGAATGCGTCAGTGTAGCAGAAATAGCTTATGCAACTTCATCTCACTTGCAGAAAAACACGCTCACAGTCTTTCCTGCTCTATTTCTGCACGTGAGACATAAAAATAATGGAAATGGCAGTTTCCTGTTAAATTTAACATTTAAATTTATCATTTTGAAACACTGACTTGCCAAAATTAACAACCTAAAGCAAACACTGAGTAGTCAGAGGACAATTCATGCACTGTCCTTCCCCTACCTATGCCTGTGATACATAGGATGGAGGGAGGACAGTTAACAAGCGTGAGACAGCTGTCAGTAATACGCAGGTTTTCACAAATACAATTTTATTATTTTGTTGTTTGTTTGTTTGTTTTTCCTCCAATTAAGCTCTAATTTTGGACACCATTTGCCAATCCTAACATATGCCAAACATGTTCCTGCCCTGGGAATCTCCAAATCCAGAACTCCATTTTCCACCTCCAAAATATCCTCTCTGATCAGATTGTCTTTCTTTTCCTTTCCTTTTTCTTTTCTTTTCTTTTCTTTTCTTTTCTTTTCTTTTCTTTTAATCTTTGGCATACGGCACTAAACGAAGAAAATTTGTACAAATGGCGTTGGCTGGCATTTCAAAGCGCCTGTGTCGTTAGCCTGCTTGTACAAAAAAAAAAAAAAAGGTGGGGAAAAAGCTTAAAGCTGAAGCTTAGCTCTTTCCACTGGCTGGCATTTGAAAAGGTCTGTTTAGGAGATCCACAGTCTGCCAGCCATGTGAGTCAGCATTTCCTCATGGAGTAGGACCCTCCAAGACATTTCAGCATCCAGCACAGCCAAGTCTGGCATAATACCCTCTCCACACATTCATTTTTCACAGTTGTTCTGGTTGTAGTGGTTATAATTAGGATTTAGAAGTAGAAACTGGTCCAAGATGTGCATAACTGGGGATGATTTTTCCCCCCGATTCAATCCTACCATTGATTCCTATTTTGACATTAAATGCTTTTAAGTCTAAATAAATTATGTTATTAAGTATCCCACCCAGTAAGGACAGGCATTGAATCCACTGTGATCCTGACCCTGGAAACGTTCGCCGAAGGTGAATGAATGGATGAATGAATGAATCATGAGACCGATCACATTATGGCTGTTAGATTCTGAAATTTAGGGAACAAAGACCTGTGGTTGGGTGATGTTTAAATCTTGAGGCCTGTTTAGGGTCTCCCAAAGGATGCTACTCTGCATAAAGAAATAAAGTATTAGGATGACTAGGTTTAGGGTTACATCTGATCTGTACACAGTGCAGAGAGAAACCTACTGTTTGGGTAAAATTCCGAGGTCACAATGCTGTTAAAATAATAAATCGTTTTAAATACGAACATTACAAGAAAATGTACTCTGTGGTCTATGTGTAAACAGGCAGCTTTTACACAGATTTTTAAATTGACGATTGACAGTTTAATTTACTATTGTGCTACTGAGCAGAAATAAAAATTGCACTGCACACCACTCTTCCAAAATGTAAAAAGGTACACGAAAATTGAACCTTAACCTGCTGATTGTTGTTTATGCAATTTTAGCGCATTAGTTTTTATAGTTGCATAGGTTTTGCATGCATGGACCTGGGAAAGATTTACATATGTATAATCACCCAATAGGATTTGTGTGTGTGTGTGTGTGTGTGTGTGTGTGTGTGTGTGTGTGTGTGTGTGTGTGTGTGTGCGAACAAATTTTTGATGCATGAAAGGATTTTGAGTGCATTAGTGACGATCGCCATCAGCTCAGCCTCATGTTCAGTGTTCTTGTGTCATCTGTGCCCTCCTCTTGCCAGCCTGATCTGAATTCAGAGCTAAGTACCATCTCTCTCAAATCTCTCTCTCTTTTCATTTTCCAGATCTCTCTCTCTCTCTCACACACACACACACACACACACACACACACAAGCACCTGGACATGTCTCAAAAGATAATGGTTGTAGATACATGCTCAGCGGATCAGGACAGATTTATTCTGCCATGCCAGTGTGTGCCTTGGACCAAGTCTCTCACATAACCCCCACCCCACCCCCTCTTCCTTCCCCACATCGACTATTCCTCCTCAATGATCTCCAAACAGCAGGCTGCCTGATACTTCAGTGCCGGCTAGGCCACTTAGCATCCTTCTCCTGGAGGACAAGCGCAGGGTTATTGCAGCTCCCCGACCTGGATGTCTTTTCATTACTGTTCCCCTCTCTGTAGAGCAATGACACATCCAGCATTTAATAGCCGACTCATCTATTCCTGTGGCCAGTCTTTCAGCATTCACAGCCTGGTCTCATTAATCAAAGCTTTGGCACGTTCTCACAGCTTCCATCCTCTCCAGTCCCATACTGAATACATAATTCCAGTATTCCAGTCCCAGAGTCCTTCTTTTCAGCCTAATTTTGAGTCATTTGATAAGCTGTGCTGTGTTTGCTTAAAAAGCAGTCCTCTTCGAATTCTGGCTCCGCTATGTGATATTAAAGCACAAACACGGAAAAGATTAATTCACCATAATTTACTTTAATTATCACACCACCACAACCCCCCACCCCCACCCCACCCCACCCCACCACCACCACCCCTTTGTTTTCCTTTACCCTACGCAGTTTACATTTACATTTACGTTTATGGCATTTGATAGACGTCCTTATCCCAACTGACTCTGGAGTCTAAACACCAACCCATCGTTTCCTGTTGTTTTCATTCTGGCCTTCCAAATCCAAGGATATCGCTTAAAAATTAGCATAGCGTTGCCTCTTCCGCACAGCTCTACCGATAGGGAAAATTACAGGGAGTGTATGAAAGGTTGCATACACTTGATTTATTTCCAGACTGAGTCAATGCTAGGCACATGGGGACCCAGTGAGCCGGATGCATCTGAGGTACATGGGTAATTGTGTGCAGCTTTACCTCCACCTAGTGGTCCTACAATCCCAGAAATCATTGGTGTGTTGGGGAAAGCGCCTGCTTGGGACAGTAAATATGCATTCTAACTGGATGTACTAAATAGGGTAAGAGTGAATCAGAACATGCATGCATGTTTGTAGAGCTATATCACCCTCTGCTGGTTTATTGGGAATGAATAGCGCTAACATTTAGTGTTATTTCTGGTAAATAAATAAATAAATAGATAGATAGATAGATAGATAGATAGATAGATAGATAGATAGATAGATAGATAGATAGAT
>JAQMCW010000034.1:3969253-3979755 GCA_030068335.1 Chrysichthys cranchii
GTACAGCCAATGAACGCACGTCTGAGCGAGACCGATTAAAGGGACACGTGCGTCTTTGTTAGGTACGCGATACGCAAATTGCATGATTTGCAAACAGAAAATGGGCGGGGCAGTGTTTGTTCGCCATCCGATTATGTGGTCGTGACCAGATGAAAAATTTTGGTGAATTTTTGGGTCGGGGACCAATTTGTTCGTGTTCAGAGACGTTCGTGACCAGAGGTCCCACTGTATTACACTTTATTAATCTTTATGTTAAATCCGACCTCCCTCCATAGAAACCCATATGTAATTTTGCTTTATCCTGGTAACTATGTGTAATTACCCTATATCAACCATATAATTTTACTGGTGCACAGCAGCATTTTGCTCGGAGTTCATTTGAAGTAGTTTTTTTGTAGTCTATAAATCTCTGTCAGCTGCAATTTGTCAGGTTTGGTAGCAGTGAATGGCTTGCAAATAAATTTCAAAGTTACGAATAAAAGTGTTCGATTTGATGGTCCGTTTACTTGTCAGTTTATTGGTCATGACCGCCGACATTCATTGGCCCATTTAGCTGATGCACACAGCACATAGGTATACTTTGTACACATGTACACGTTTGGGTGCGAGACCAAGATTTGTTTTTGTTTGAAAGAAATCAGCAGGTGTACAGCTGACTTCCTGTTGAACAGTTTCAAAACAAATTTAACGTCATGTTCTGTCTGAACTGAGATTTTTTTGGAACCTCTTTCTGATTACAGAGTGACTGTGAAACACCATTTACAAGAAGGTAAAGGTTTGAGGTTTTTGTTGAGATTTTCTTCCCTCTCTTCAGGCTTACTGAAGCCGTCGCCGTCACCGTCTCCTTCTTGTGATCTTTCTTTTTTAGGTCCCACGGCATGAAACGGAAACTTGTGGACCTTTATTCTGACTCGGGTAATGTATCAGTTATGCAATAATTGTTAATACTGATTGTATGATGATTATAATTGTTAAAACGGCAAAATCCTTTATTTTATATCCCCATCCTTCCATTGGCTCCTCCCGTCAGGGGTTGCCCCAGTGGCTCTTTGGTGGGCGGGGTTTTCTGTTTGGGCGTCTGGCTATGATGGCTACGGCATCACCGAGATTCGGACTCGCGATCTCCTGACAATAGGGCGAACGCCTCTCCCGTTGCACCACTCAGGGGCTCAGTGGACAGAATGTATATCAGAAACGTTTAGAAAAGTATAAACAAATCAACTGTTTTATTCCCTTCAGACGAAACCGATCCGGGGATTCCGCCAATAGAATCCGACTGCGATGACACGCCTCCAAAGCGGAACAGGGTAAGGGCCTACTACGGTCAGGCATGCGATTTAAATTATCATTTCACACTTAGAAATCAGTTTTGTTAAAAACAAAACCACAACATGCCCATTGTAGGAGCACAACAAGCTGTCCGAGGTTAACATCAGAGGCTTTGAAAAACCATTTGGTCACGATGCAAGCAACTGTATCTTACTCACGTGATGAAAGATTATGTCAAAAAGGATTGTATTTTAAAATATAACATACAGTGGTACCCCGCTTAACGAACGCCCCGAAGAATGAACGTTCCGCATACCGTGACTCGCAGAACGAACGTGTTTCCCACGTGAAAATTCGAGCTTTACGTAAAAAACAAATGTCTGAATCTGGTCCAGATGTGTCTCAGATGAAGACAAAGCATCATCAGCAGGGGGTGGATCCAGTTTCACTTTCACTTTCAATTTTCTTGATTTTTTGCGGCGACCTGGAACAGATTACACGATTTCCCATGGAAGTCTATGGGAAATCGTGTTTCGCACAACGAACGTGCCGCTGGAACGGATTGCGTTCGTAATGCGGGATACCACTGTATTGTAAAATGTTCTTCCTGGAGCTTGGAGAATCCAGGGCCCTGTCGAGGTTATATATGAGTACGGAGTATATGAGTAATGCCTTATAATTAGACAATATTGAGCCTTGTTAGTAGTTTTTTGTTGAATAGAGAGATAGGATTTCCACTTTACAGGTGACAACAGATTGATCTGTTAAATGTGCGTCAACATATCGCCATGCAGAAAATGATTGGTGTTTCAGTTGTGTCTCAGTAGTGAAACCTTTTTATCGTCTTCTCTGCAGCAAACCCTTGACTCTGGAGCCAGTGGGTAGGCATTAAAATACCTCCAAAATAACATGGTCAAATCCAAACACTTTTTGCTGATAAAGTGATGTTTTTGTTAAGTTCGTTGAAACTAACACGTTGTCTCTCACCGCAGGGACGAGAAGAACCCTCAACAAGGTAACTATGGGTTCTGATTGTGTGAACTTGAGCAGAAGGAGTGGAAAAAGTGATTTGTCTTTTTACAAAGTTGAGTGGAAATGTTTGTGTCAGCCAAACCGGGCAAAAACCATTCCGCCAGGTTTACAGACGTTCCCAAAAGGGCGATTTTCTTCGTTCTCACGTGCGAATGTCGTGTTAAGTGCAAAGCGCGTTCCCGATACCCTTCATCTACCCCACGAGAGACTTAAACTCCATAAAAGGTCATGTGCACAGACAGCTGGGACAGCAAGAAATGAGCAATGAAGGGAAATGCAGAAGTGGAAGTTATTTTGACTCACTTCTATGCCAGTAAAACAGAAGAAGAAGCATGCGTAAAATCTTCCTTAACCTGAGGCACTTGTTAATGGTTTTTGGCTTTGCACGGACAGACCAGGCTGTGCTCTGTGTCAAAGGCAGCGTTTCTTGGAATTTTCAATTTTTTTTGTGATTAATGCAAATAATTGATCTTCCTATCGCCGCAGGCGGGGTAATTTTTCGTGGCCCGCCCTGTCCTCCGATACTCAGAGATGTTGTAAATGTTCCTTTTTTGTGCAGAAGCTCCTAGTGCTTCTAACGGAGATGGTGGTGGTGGTGGTGGTGATGATGAAGCACGTCAAGATTCGGTGAGTGCACCGGCACAGGCCAGGCTAGAACAATCCCCACACAACGTTTAGTGACATGATCCAGATGCTCCATTTGGTTCTAACAGGACTTTCATGTCTCTCTCTCTCAGGATCCTGAGTCCCAGAGTCTGTTACCATCAGAGTACCGCCAAGAGAATGTGCCATTCATTGTTCTTGCAGATTCAGGCCCTTCCATTGAATCAAGTACGGTCTTGAACAGTACAGTTACCCCTCTGCTACACAGGCAGTTATCATATTGCTTTTGGTTGAGCTGGTTCTTTCTTAACATGGGTGATAAAATTGTGTATTTTCTGAAGTTGCAGAGAACAGCCCTGAATCCCGTTTCCCTGCTTCACCGAGCCCAGCCAACGCCGCTTTGAGCAACTTGGATCAGTCCGTGTCCGCCCCTGAGCAGGCGCCAGCCCTTCACTCTAACGACACGGTTGCACCAAAGCCACCTATCCCTGCCTGCCCGTCTCTTGACTCCCCTCCATCCGGCGCCCCCAGTGAAACCTCCAACACCAAAGAAGCCTCGTGTGGAGACCTTCCTGTGAAGCCTGAGCGTTGTGCATCTCGGAACTTACCACCCTTACAAATGCCAGATGAGCGACCAGGATCTTGCGTGAAGTGCCCTCATGATGATCCCCTAGACCTAACAGCACCAGGAGGTTGCTGCGTGCCACACGTTACGTACAGCGAACGCGCAGACCGCGCAGGCGTTTCGGACTCGGGTGCCGCCGTCTTCTGGAGGAGATGCAACGAGGTGGGCTGCACAGAGGCCATATTCGCAGAGCTCACACGTCAACTCGCTGACTTGGCCGAGAAGGTGCGGAATCAGCATGCCACAAAAAAGGGTGAGAACAGACCGTATGGTCTCTTTGTTTGTTTGGGGTTTTTTTTTTATTTATAGCAAGAGGATAGCAGTGGCCACCCCTTGGCTTCACCAAACGGAAACGCAGAGTACTATTCATTCCAAAGCAGTAATGAATGTGAGCGGTGTTCCTGTGACTCCACAGATTACGCCGTCTCTCTGAGGATACTGGAGGCATCAGGGACTCTCCCAAGAATATTCCGACAAATGGAGCAAGGTTTGCTGGGCACACTTTTAAATACGTACAGCGGAACCTCTGGTCACGAACGCTTCCGAACACGAACAAATCGGTTCCCGACTAAAAAAAAATCAAGGCAAAATTTTGCACTCGGTCACGACCACGTAATCTGGTGGCGAACAAAAACGGCCCCGGCCATTTTCTCCTTCCGCTTCGTACGCGCCGACGTTTTCCCATTTTCTGTCATTTGCACATTGCGCAATTGCGTATCGCGTACCTCACAAAGACGCATGTGTCCCTTTAATCGGTCTCGCTCAAACGTGCGTTCGTTGGCTGTACAGTAGAGGTTACTTCCTTAACGCCAGAAGTCGACTCATGCAAGGTTCGTTTTCTTGGTTGTTTACAGTAAGTTTTTGTATAATTAGGGATTGTTCAAACTTTGATGTTTTTCCCGTGCCTAAAACCACACAGCGAACGCTTCGTAGAGGCGTTCTAATACAGACTCGTGCAATGTCTCTGTTCTCTGTTCAAGGTTTTTTACATTTGGTTTACTATTACACTCTGCACTCTGTGGTATAATTAACTATTTTTCTGCTTAAAAATCTTTAAAAGTAAATAATAAATAAATAAATAACAATATCTACGTACTGTCGGTCGGGTCTGGAACGGACTAATCGTATCTACAGACAATCCAATGGGGAAATTAGGTTCGGGTCACGGCCAGAGTTTTGGAACGAGTTATGGTCGTGACCAGAGGTCCCACTGTATATTGTTTCAAATTGTCGGATTCTCAGCAGATTATTTACTGCCGATTATCTATTTCACAGACTTCGAGGATCAAGAAAGACAGCTTCAGAGAAAGCGAGAGGCATTAAGGGACGCCAAGGCGGCGCTGGATAATCTTATCTGATGTTGAAATAATAATCTGGGTTGTTGATTTTTTTTATTTTTTTTTTATAATGACTTTTTCTACTTAAATTCTAGCCTCTATATAATGCATTGGATTTCTTAACATTTTTAAATCCTTTTGTATCCTGTATTTTATATTTTTTTTGTTTATACTCCGTTTCCTCCTATGTTTTTTTTTTGTTGTTTTTTTTGTTTGTTTTTTTTAAAGTTCTAAATGTTTACACGTACATTACAGCTCTGAAGAAGAAAAAGACAACAAAACATTTTTTTGTAATTCATCATGAAATATTGCAGCCATATATGTCCGTAGCAAGTTATTTAAGTCCCATAACGTACCATTTCTTCATTCGTAAGTACGCATTTGTTTCGATTAAAATGGTTTCCAGCGTCGTCCCTGCCGCTTGCGTCCTCCCTGGTGTGTCCATAGCTTCTTGTATCTGTTGTTCTTCCTCCACCATCGTTCAGCAGAGGAATCGCTTCTGGTAAAATCTGAGTAATCTCAGAGCACCGAGTTACATTACAAACCACTGCAGGTATGCGACGATTTTCCAGACGACAAAAAAAGTACGTCGAAGATTCAGTTTTATTTTTTATATTATATTTATATATATATACACACACACACACACATACATGAACAAAATTCTATGACTATAGACAAAACAGACAGGCTTTACACTGGGGGCAGTACAGGCACAGCCATAAAACAATATTTGCATATATGATATGCTAATTACACATGGAAGTTAAGGCTGCACTAATGCAAAGACAAAGCTGACGTTTGCTTAAATGTGAGGAGCATTAGACTTAACCACCATCACACAGAGACGCCGGAGGTTCACGTTCTGTAAAGGGCTGAGGAACATCGTGACACGTGGAAGTGTTTAACATCTCGTGATGTATTCGAAAAGGGAGGAAAACCTCGGAACGCCAGCTGCTTTTCCAAAAGTAGTCTGGAATCATGTAATCGATCTGTAAAAATGCAAGATAAAGATTGAGGGTTTTTTTTTTCAAAAAATATATATTAAAAAAAACAATCACGTGCTAAACCTGCATGATAGTGTTGTACTACAAACTCATGTTTCCCCTTGACCACAGATGCCCCCGGGACGCCGACAACATCCTCGCTCTCTCCGGGTACTCATGAACAGTGGATATACAAGGTACACGTGTAATAGGTGCTCAGAAAAGGAAAATCTGAGCATCCGAGGTTTTAAAAAACTGGTCTCGAAAGCACTTTTGGATGCGTTGGTATTACTTTTGTGCATCACAAATGCGTTATTGGGGGAGAAATACATTCCTCAAAAGGATCATTCCAAAAAAGGACCAAAAATGGCCCAATTGTGTAAATGTAATAATTGAATTTAAATCCCAAGATGTTGTAAACCGGTTGGACGGAGGTCCAGAAGACTTTTTCAGTTGGCCAAGTTCTTGAACCAATCCTGCAGCAGAGCTATTAAGCGTCTATAAATCACCCAAAGTTTACGTACTCTAGTTTTCTACACATCTTCTTCAGGAGATCCTCTTTTGCTGCTTATCCATTCAATTATCCATTGAACCAGAGACGTAACGACAGAAAGTGGAGCATTTTTTACAGATTTTTCACTTTATTTACCATTGCTTTCTTTGGGTCCTTTGAAAAACTTTCTTCTCCTGATACTTTTCAAAGTAGGTCTCTGTTATCGGTTCTTGCACTGATGCAGGATACCCTTTCGGACACGGTTCGCCAAGATTTGGAGGAACGGAAGAATCCGAGTTTCTTGCACAAGAGCCCCTGAACGCAACGCTTTTTGGTGCAGGACGCCTTGTTCCCAGACGTTAGCGCCCAACCTCACTAATGCTCTCGTGGTTGAATGGGCATAAATCCCGATAACCATCGTTCCAGTGAGTGGAGGCTGCTCTGAACAAGCTCCATATGAAAGAGCATGGATTGGGAATGGGATGGACATCATAACCCATGTGAGTGAACCCAACCGAGGAGGTTTTAAAGATCATGTTTCACTTACTGTCGCGTTTTTTTTGGTTGTCCTTCCTGAGAATCTGTCGCTTTGGGTTCTTTACCCGCAGCACTCGCGCACTCACAGTCCTAACATAAAACAAACAAGTTGCGTGCAACAGACATGAGTTATGAACGTTTTGAGAAAGCTCTTTTGCCCAAAAAAACCCCAAAACACATGCAGGAAAAATGGACATGTACATACAGTGGTGTTTTGTTGTTCCTCTTCTGGCTCAGAGGTCACCTGATCTTCAGGGATGTAAAACCCATCATGCTGCATGGAGGGATCCAGAGAAACCGAGCCTTTCATCCATCCTGTGAGAAAATATATACATATTTAGAAAGGGGAAAAAAAGGGAGGAAACTAAAGTTCATGAGGAGGACACAGATGCTGGAGCATGATGGTAGGTGAAAAGAATAAAGCGATCATTTCCAAGCCATCACCGTAGCCGTGAGAGACGAGATCATGAGTCAAATAGCCCACGTAGCAGACAGAGCATGCACGAGCGCTGAGTGGAGAAAAGCTCGGAGCGACACACTATACAAACCTAAAACCCCATGCTTTCCCAGTACCAGCCCGAAGAGCTTTGTGAATGTACAGCATACAAGTACCTTTCCTACGATTCTGAAACAGGTTCGATGTACTTAACCACCTGACTCCACTTAAATGGGGGTGTGACCCTGTTTCTGAGAGGAGAACGACCAATCAGGATTGCATCGTGGCTTGGCATAGTACACATGCTGCTGTTTATTTCTTCTTTAATAATTATTGGACATGTCACCCATCAGGATTCAGGTTATAAATAAATAAATAAATAGACATAATATACACCAGTGAAGTTCTTGATGAAGAAGGCAGCACTGATGACAGAAACCGTATACAGGTGCTCCCCGAGTTACGATGGCCCGACGTACGATTTTTCTAAGTCACGGTGATGATTGCGATTCGCTAAAAATTGTAAGATATTTAGAAAATATTTAAAATTCATGCGCAGGGAAGCCGGTGTAGCAGCATATGACATACGGACGCGGACGATGCCCGGATCGCTCACCTCGTGCGATGCCTCGCTCTCTCCCGCGACTCACGGAGTTCCCTTGTGTATCAGTGTACTGTACGGTGCATTACTGCAGAGTTGGGTTTTTTGTGCGTGTCAAGAGCTAATTTTAATTCAAAAGCATGTCTTCTATAGGAAAAGACTTCTGGGTATGGTAAGATAAGCTAGGCTAAGTGGTCCAACGCAGTGGTTTGGCATACGATATTTTCAACTTCCGACGGGTGTGGCGGAACGTGCCTCCATCGTGACTTGAGGACTACCTGTACATTCGTTCTACATATCCAGTCCCCCAAGATAAATTAAAAAATAATAATCATAAAAACCCAGTGTGCGTTTGATCAGACATGGCACCTAATGGCGTCGGGTCACTCTTGATATCTTGTCGCTTGGGTTTGGTGTCGGAGCCGGAGAACGAACCTGCAGTCCGAGGAAGGAAAACAGAACCTGGGTGAAGGAAGGATGCGGATCAGACGCTCGCATGTTCTGTCGTCGCCTTTGTACTCACTTGTTGGTCTCTCGGGTATTTTGTCACCTGGACTGCTGGGTCCATCGCCTCCTTCTTCTTCTGTCCTCTGTTTCTCCGCTTCTCCGTTCGTATTACTCGGTCCATCTCTTGCTGGTCTACACGTTAATTATGAAGACAGTATTATGAAGTCAAGTCCATTTCGGAACGAATCAGCCTTTGTGATATGTGAATATTTCAAGCGAGATTCGTTTAAAGAAGAAATTTTAATGCAAGGTATACACAAAAATGAAATGTATAAATACTTGTGTGTGTGTGTGTGTGTGTGCATGCGTTAACCTTTCAAGTGAATTGTCCTCTGCAGTCGACTGAGCAGTAGTCTTCTGCTGGTTAGCTTCTGTAAGACAAATAAATGAACTCCTTCCATGTGTGTTCTGATAACGAATCCCAGCCTTCTCTGAAAGAAAAAAACGTTCCCACACAGGCTTGAGTTCATAGTCATAAAAATTGGAATACCCCTACAGGCCTCCAGCTGTCCCGTGAGAAGCTTCCGGATTTCTCTCACCCAGGTCGTCTTAACATCTTCGGATGCCGCCTACAGAAAACAAACATCACCTCGGTCTGTTCTGTGAATATCGTCATCACAGAGTGAATCACACGTACAATACAAACGCTGACCCACCTGCACGGTGTACACCTCGTCTCTGGAGCGTAACCAGATCTCAAACTTTTTACTGTCTCCTTTGGCATGTTCAGTGATCCCGATGGCGCTCATCTAAAAACAACCAAAAAAAAAGAAAGAAAGAAAGAAAATTTGAATTCATAAAGGTGATTGATGTCCAAGCCTCCCAGGAACCACAGTTCCCGGTCCAATCAGTGTTCAGTTATTTGAATATCAGCGACAGTTTAAAAGAAAATATCCTTTCTATACATGTATGATTACGAAATTCACTATTTTCCAAGACTGTAGTATCAAGCTCAAGAGAACTCGACCTCTGCAAGCTGACTTCTCATAAAAGAGGTACACACACACACACAGGAGAAAGCTTTCCAGGTTTCTTTCTTGTCCCAGAGTGATACAAGCCACAAACCCACTCACACTCAGTTCCTGTTTGAAGCTGTAGGACGGCGCTTTTTCGTAGCCTTCGCCGTTTTCCTCGCGTCTCTTGCAGAAGAGCAGAGCTTTCTCATGTAGGAACAGGTGCCTCTGCATGGGCTTGAAACGTGCCAGCTCCATCATCTTCACATGGCCACGCTTATGCTCCGCCCACACGCTAAAAGAACCCTGCATCAGCAGCCGGCCCAGGTCGCCGAGGTTACCCTGCCGGGGAGCGGAAACAAATACCAGCATCAGTCTGACGCTGAGAAAGTTTGAAATTGGCCCAGAAGAGGGCTGGATGGAGTCGGGCTAAACGTGTGAGAGTAGGTGTTTGGGAATCTCCATCCCGTGTCTTACCTCGTATCCGTTGATTGCGATGAGGTGCATCGAGTCATTGACAGCCTTCAAAATGCCCAGTAAAGATGAGAGAGCTGCCTGGAGCTCCACGACACCCTCACAGCCTTTACTGTACTTAATCAGCTCCTGTAAACACACGCATAATCACACTAAGAGTGGTGTTTGTATTCTGCGTGTACATTGTGTCCCCATTTGCGTTAAAGTGTGAAATGGTGCATCATGGCGTTGCACTGTTATTTTCAAATATCTGCACTGACTTGTTCAAATTGGCTTTTGAGTATAAGTGTAGACGTGAAGAAATGTTTATTATACTGTGTCCAAATGCTGCTTTATAACCTGCATGAAGACTAATTTTCCATTTGTTACTTCCGTCATACAGCGGAACCTCTGGTCATGAACAAATCGGTTCCCGACCAAAAACATTTTCCAAAATTTTGCACCCGGTAACGAACACATAATCGGGTGCCGAACGAACACAACCCCGGCCATTTCCTCCTTCTGCTTTGTACGCGCCAATGTTTTCCCATTTTCTGTCATTTGTATATTGTGCAATTGCGTACCACGTACCTAACAAAGATGCACGTGTCCCTTTAATCGGTCTCGCTCAGACGTGCGTTCATTGGCTGTACAGTAACCTCCTCCCCGC
>JAQMCW010000034.1:3990052-4003744 GCA_030068335.1 Chrysichthys cranchii
GTTAAAGCACATCTTGTTTGTTTCATTTGATATCCATTGTGGTGGTGTATAGAGCCAAAAATGTTAACATTGTGTCAGTGTCCCAATATTTATGGATCTGACTGTAAATCGGATCTGAGAAATGAATCCAAATTGAGCTCTAACGTAGCCTTATCCATCAGAACGGTCATCGTCGAGTCACTTATTAAGCTATAAAGCATTCAAACACACTTAAACTCTCAAACAGTGTTGTGTATACGCTCAAGTTGAGAAAGATTTGTGGAAATACAAAAGCTAATTCGACCTAATACGCACAAAACGTGATAGTCTCGGCTTTTCTTCGGCGGCCCAGCTCATCTGGATACTGTATACTTGTGTCTAATGTACTGCAATCATAAAGATTCACAATGCTATAAAACAACACGTGTTGAACTGTGTGACTTTACAGGATATAGTCATAGAGAATTTGTGAGGGCGAGGTGAATAAACAGCTTACGACACTTATTAAATGCTGGGAGGCTTGCGTTGAACAAAATGGAGATGTTTTAGAAATAACTGCACACTTTTGTCAGCTCTCTTTGCAAAATAACAAAATTAAGGATTTTATTAAATGCGCCCTTCTGGGTTACTTTTTGAGTCTGGTCCCTCTTATTGTCGGTTTGATCGGCCCATGCAGGTGGAACGTTTGATTAAAGTTGAGACTTGTCGCTGTTTTTGCACTCTTGCTGCTTCTCCTGTGCTCACTTTTGCTCCCTGTGTGGGTTTTACGCCTTTCCGCGTAGTAAACGAAGGGGAAGCAGGACGAAAACCGCTATGCTGCAAAATCAAAATCAGTTTTAATCACATCTGAGGTCTCCTGAGCGCCGCCAACCTTTTCACTCTGGATCTAAATACAGGCGCTCCCCTAGTTCCGATGGCCCGATTTACGATTTTTCGAAGTTCTGACGACAAGTGCGATGCGCTACAAATTGTAAAAGATTTAGAAAATATTTAAGATTCGCGGGCAGGCCAGAGTAATGACGTACGATACGCGCGGACGACACCCGGATGTGCGCGTCACTCGCCTTGTTCACCCTACAGGAAAAGACTCCTCGGTAGGCTAGGCTAAACTAGGCAAAGCTACCTAATGCAGGCTAAGAAGTGGCCTACGACAATCGAGATACGATATCTTCCACTCACAACGGATATAGCGTATCGATCTGTACCAAAAAAAAAAACCCAAAACGACTAAATGTGGCGGTGGTGGTTGGGGTGATCAATTTGTTTTCTTTGTTTGCATCTATTTATTTGTCGTAAATCTTACCCATGTTTCTTTAGCTGAAGCAGCTGCAGCAGCGCATGCAAGAGCAACTAAAAGCCCACCAGCAGGAGCAGCTGCAGAAACTACAGAACGAACAGTCGAGGATTTTGGGAACGGCGCAGACTGCCACAGGTAGAACACACCTCTGTTAAAACGTACGGTTTAATAATAAGAAGAAGAAGAAGAAGAAGAAAAATATTTGATTGATCGTGTTAACTGAGTCAGCTTTTGCATCGTAACAGAGCACGACGACGTAAAACAGCCATGCCGCAGAACCCCCGAGCAGCCTGAGCGCTCAGGATCGCAGTCCTCACGCTCGAGACCCCGAGATTCACCGGTTCAGCACGAGCACCAGGAACTCGAAGAAGCGGAAACGACACTCGGTAAAGCGACAAGTACTTTCCTGGTCTGTTTGTCGCTCACGTATGGTGACATGCTCATCAGTATTTCCGAAATCCAGTGACGTACCACCCTGTTTTGGCGTGTAATCTCCTACTGAAACCTTGTTCAGCCTCAGTCAGGATTGTTATTAACTGAAAATCAGGTGAGTTCAGAGGAAAGGAAAAAGCTATCGATGTATTACTCAAACAGAGCCGAGCATGTGGAATCAGGAGCCAGGTGTGGGCCAGGCGAGTTCTGGACATCACAGCGATGACGATCACGATCTCGAAGAGTGGCCGCATCCCGAAGACTGCCGAACAGACGGCGAAACGGAGCCATGTGACAGGTGGGTATCGTTAGCGTCGGACAGAATACGAACATCACAACGGTTCGGTTTTATTTGTGTAGTGCGTTTAACGATGAGCGTTGTCCCAAAGCGGCTTCACAGGAGCATATAAACATGTGTATACCAAGATATATCTGTAACGGCGCGATCCTGACGTGAGGTATCGTGTCGTGTCTCCAGGCCGATCCGATCGGGCGGCGGCACGAAGACGTTCGAAGAGATGCTGGAAGAGCAGCTCAAGCTGGAGAATGAGAAGCTAAGCAGTGGAAGAGAAGTAAGACATGAATTACATTTCAAATCTGAAAATGGTGTGTCAATCGAGGTTTTGTTTTTTTGTTTGTGTTTTTCACCCAATCCAACGGGAGTTTGTCAGTTTTTTCCAAACTCGTCGAATAGAACAAGCCAAATAGACTTTAATAGGGCCGGGCGATGATGAATCATCGTCACGGCGATACGAGCGTCCGTGTCATCGGCCAACCGAATATCTTGAATATCGTGATCTTCCGGAAACTTCAGCTTTCCTCCAGAAATGAGCAGGTAGCTGCAGTGTTTTTACCCCCCTGTGAATGAAGAGTCTTTGTGATGAAGAATGATGTGTAGATGTAATGAATTAGCTTTATGACTATTAGGCCTGTTGAATTACAATCTTAAGCAAGAGCACGAGAGCCCGTGAGCGCCCCCCGACGGTACTCTGCGTGTGCCACTTGTCCTTTTGGCTCCGAACATTATTTTTCACGCCCTGATCACACCCATAAGCCTTCCTTGCCCAGACCGTTGCCCCGACGTTGAAAGCAGGCACCCACAATTGCATAGAATGTCTTAGTATGCTGTAGCATCACGGTTTCCCTTCACTGGAACCAAGAGACCCGAACCTGTTTCGGCGTTATTTCATACACCCATCGTCAAGCCTGTGCCAAAAGCTGGCTCCGTAAAGACACGGTTTGCCGACGGTCGGCGTGGAACAACTCAGTCGACCTTCAGAAATGAAGTGTGATCCCTCTGTGTGACACTGTACAGTAAAAAGTAATGTAATGATGGTGCATTTCCATTGCGGCGAAGCGACGTGCTTCCTTCTCCGTTGGCCCGCCGCTCTGTCGGCCTGTCGCTCAAATACACACCAGAAAGCGCGAGAGAGGGAGATTCCTGTGTGGCCAAACGGGCTAGAAAATGGCTTGAAAGAGAAGCAGTTTAGTACGTATTATGATAAATTATAGCCAGTGAATGTTTGTATACAATTTTATAAGCATGAAGGCTTTGAATGCTTTTATTTATAAACTAGTATAGGTATTTCTTACGTCCTTCAGAGACATGAAAAAACGTTGAACATATATCGCATGTATCTGTGTGGTCCGGTCCCTGGTCCGATATGCGTGTGTCTATTGGCATCGTCACTCTTTGACTCTTATTCGAATAAAGATTAGAAATCCTCTCGTGGCACTCTCAGTCTCACAAACCTGACTGTAGAAAATGAACGGGGAAGCGGGACGACAAATGCCTCGCCGCGATACGAATGTACCGTCGCTTGCACTGGCAAGTCCGGTTTCTGAAAAGGTGAGAGACGTATCGATTTATCGTTTCGATTAAGGAATTCAGATATGGAACGAAATGGAATTTCAAACACGGAGTGGCGCAGCAGTGTCGCCGGGTCACAGGGTCACGTGGTCACGTGTCTCGAAGGTTTCCGCCCACTGTCCCAAAAATCTTTAACTGCCCCCAAGAGGAGCCGTTCCATTATCTGTCGTTTACTCAGTACAGGCAAATTTGTCCATTCCTGTACCTGCTCTTTCCCTGCAGTAGATAGAGTTTAGGTTATAACATGCTGGCTAACCCTAACTGTATGTTTTTTTGTCTTCTCAAACAAAACCTGAGTTAATATCGGAGGAAAAAAAAATACCTCAAAGATGGAAGCGTCATTTCGACGTTTAATTATTCTGAGGTCGTTTAAGTTTATAAAAATCGTCTTAACATCCCGCTCCGTAGGATGCTCCCGCCGACGCGGCGAAGGCGAAGAGGCCGTTCCTGAGGCGAGGGGAAGGCTTGTCCAGATTCACTAAAGGGAAAGCCACTGGCTCGTTCGGAGCCAGGGCAACTAGTTCGGACACCAAACCCACGCCAGGCGTCGACCCTTCGGCCGCCCAGGGCCCGACCGCGGGATCCCGACGGAGCGCCGAGCCAAAGCGAACTTCTTCAAAATCTATGAGTATGGCGAACGCCGTAACCCAGCGCAAGACTGCGGTACTGAGCAGAAATAAATGTCCTCAGAAGACCTCAGTACATGTAACCAAGGCTCTTGTCAAAGCTCACGTTCAGGGAGGCCACCGGAATGTGAGGGTACAAGGGCAGAACCTGGACCGTTCTGGACCTGTCCCACACCGAAGCGAGAGTGACGATAAGCCTGAAGGACCGAAGGTGGACGGCGGAAGACAGTCTCTCCGTGCGGATGAGCGGAGCGCTCGGATGGCGGAGAACTCGTTCGAAGTGTGGCTGAAAGAGCGTGGCGAAAACTGGGAAAGAGATCGGCGCCGGGAGTACGTGGAGCTCGGCGAGTTTGAGCTGCTGGAAAGAGCGGCAGACGAGTTCTCGTTCTCCAGTAATTCGTCTTTCGTCGATAGGCTTTTGCGAAGGGACGGCAGACGCCTGTCGTCCACCCCCGTCAAGTCGCCGCCAAAATCATCGTTTCCCGTCCGCAACGTCGAAGACCGTACCGGCCTCGGCGAGGCTCACGGGCCACCGGAATCGCCCGTAGACCTTGCGACGGAAGGTCTGAACGCACGCCCGGACGAAGCGACGTCCGATCGTTCCGGAGACGAAGGAGCGGAAGAGTCCGATTCCTCGACGTGTAGCGAAACTGTCTTTTACCGTCCGGCCGCGGCGCCGAACCCGCGAGAACCTTTCGGATTCCAAGTTTCACCACCGCCCTACGATAAGCGATCTTATCAAGACAGAGAGGCAGCCGGAAGTCCAGAAGCAGAGGAGGAGAACCACGGAGACTCGACCCCAGCGGGCGCCAGGGGTCGGGTCGAGTTCGACGACGACGATACGTGGAACGAGCCCGAGAGTCCCGCGAAACAGTACGATCGGCCAGGCGGGGTCCCGAAGAGGAAGACCGCGATATCAAAGGGAGCGGACCCGGACCGTCGCTCCGAAGGCCCGTCGGACCGCAAGCCGGAACCGCCGCCGAAACCGTGTCCTCCTCCATCGGAACCGCCAGATTCAGACGAGTGCAGCGAACGAGGAGCAGGTGACGAGAACAGTCTTTTATCGATCTTTTAGCATTTTATAGACTATTCGTGATCGTTTGTCTTTCATCTCCGTCGTCAGAGGTGAACAGGGACTTGCTGTTCGGTTCGTGCTTAAACTAGATTTTTTTTTTTTTTTTCTTTTTTTTTCTTTTTCTTTCCCAAATCCAGCGAGATCAACGTCACTCCGTGAGCGCTTGGTGGAACTGGAGACCGAGATCGAGCGCTTCAAGAAAGAGAACGCGGCGCTGAGCCGACTCAGGCGGGAGAACCAGGAGTTTCAAGAGAATCTGCGGTACGGCTCGAACCGAATTTATAAAGGGTGCTTTCATCCGCTCTGATTAGTCTTTGGGTGCATTGACGAGCCTTAATTTGGTTTTATGCTAAACATGATTAACATACCGTAAAAATTGGATCGTCCCGTGAGTGATTTGCAAATAAATCCATTCGTATCCAGCTCGATGAGGCCCACTGTGTAAAAACCGCCTGAACGAACTGAACGCCACAGATGGGTAAGCACAGTCACGCTACATTCATGTCGGTTCCCACTTTTTGAGCGTTTTATGAAACCTTAAGCATTCGAGCATTGTGTATGTTGCAGTAAAATTGTGCATTTTGTATGTTTTATAATCTATGTCAGTGGAGCTTGTATCAGTGGAGTTCACATACACTCACTTTATTAGGAACACTGTAGTAATACCGGGCCTAACTGAAAGCAGCTTCAGTTCTTCACGGCATGGGTCCCACGAGACGATGGAACCGTTCCTTGAAGTTCAGGTCCATGTCGTCACGAGTGCGTCACACACACGGTTCCTGCGGAAGGTTTCTCCGGTGCATTTTCATGCCGCGACTCTCTCGTTCTTCCACGTCCCAAACGTGTTCTCCTGGATTCAGATCCGATGCCCGGGAAGGCCACGGTAGAACCCCGAACTCGTCGTCGCGATCGGGAAGCCAGTTCGAGGCGGCTTTTGCTTTGGGACGTGGTGCGTCATCAGAAGGCCAGAAGCGGCCGTTAGAAGATGGAAAATAGTGGTCACGGAGGTCAGCAGTAATATTCAAATGGCCTGTAGGGTTCAAGCCATGATCGAGCGGTATAAACGGACTCAAAGCGTGTCGAGAAAACGTTCCCCACACCGTCACGGCACCTCCACCAGCCCGGACCGTGCGACAGCTCGAGTCGGTCTCTGTCGTCCATTGACCTCTTTCATCATCGAGGAGTTTCCTTCCTCAGAACTGCAGCTTTTAACCATTCTGAGTGAACTCTGTCACGTGACTCATTCGTGACTGTTGTGTTCCAGGAGTGATGGAAATATTGAAACCAGGTCATCTGGCACCCAAAAAAATTAAATAAATAAATAAATTCAGCTGCGGTCAAAATCACCGAGGTCACATCTCAGGTCAGTCCGTTCTGAGGGACGACGCGAACGTGACCCGACGTACGTGATTTTATCCGCCGCGCTGTGACACGATTGGCAGGTTAAGTAATTTTGTTCTTGGTATCGTGCTCGATGTTTTTATTTCAACGTTACGTTATACTTCGCTCGTCAATAGTGACGAGCAGAGCAGACATCAGAAAAAACAACATCGTGCGGCCTCATCGGACTGGAATCGAGTCCGAGACGTGATCTCACCGGTAATCGTGCAGGTCATTATTGGGGGAAAATAAGTCCCGACAGGGAGAACTGGAAACCAAGTTCACCAAAAGCACTCAAGTTGAATCTAACATCCTATCGAACACATTCTGAGACGTGAGTCTCGAAATCCGTCGCCATTGACAGCGGTCATTATTTAGAGGTCCTTTTTTCATCGGTAACAGGTGGGTGGGTTTGATTAAAAGCATTAAAAGCTACAGCAAGAGATAAAATGTATTAAATACAGAATGTATGTACAGGTCTAATGTGAATGATATGGAGTTTTTATAATATGTTTGTATGTATTTTTTGCTCTATTGATTGCCTACTTAACTTGCCTGGCTTCCTCAGTTAAAGCAAAAAAAGTTACCTATTTTGTCTGATTGGTTAATTGCATTAAAATGGCAACATAGTCATGATCAAAGCCATAGTTATAAGGCAAGATCTGCTTAATGAAAGGTGACTGATCTATTGTGAAACAGACGAAAAAAATATTTTCCTTTAATTTATTATCCTTCTGTTAATAGATAAGTTGACATTGACATTTTGAGGGTGCATGTGTTTATATCACATTATGCAGTTTACGAGGAGAAATACGGTGTGAATCAATCCATGCTGTTCAACGTCATCGAGTGCTGTCAGTAAGAAAAAGAACAAAAAAATTTGATACAACATAGACCAAATAGAGAAATGGCAGCAGACGCTAATGAAATGGGGCACAGAAACTCAGTTTCATTTTCTAGCTGCTGGATCGATATTTGGCTTAGGTTGTATCAAATTTTCTTGTTCTTTTTCCTACAGACAGCATCTGGTGACCTCGAACAACAGGGCTATGGATTGATTCACACCAGATTTATCCTTTAATGGTACCTTCCAGGAAAAACTGGAAAATTGGTCTTGAACGTCCTTAAAAAGTGCTTGAATTTGCACATGAAAAAGGTGTACGAACCCTGCGTGCATGTTTATGTACGAATGAGGCGTGTATTCAAATGTAGGTCCGGTTTGAAGTCGGACCCATTTAATTCGGTGACGATCCCGTATCCGTATAGGAAGGAGAGAGAGGAGTTCCGACGGCGCACGGAGGACGAACTCGCCAAATGGGAGGAGTTCAAGCGCGAGGAAGGCCGGAAGCTCCAACGCGAGAAGAAGCTGTTTGAGAAACACGCTGCGGCCGCGAGGGCGAGACCCGACAAACAGGAACGAGATGAGATACAGGTTCCTGTCTCGTCTTTGCTCGTGTTTGTCATTTCAATCTGTTCTATGTATTGAATTTAAACCCTGTGTGTGTGTGTGTGTGTGTGTGTGTGTCAGTCTCTGAGACAGCAGCTAAACACCTTGCAGGAGGATCTAAGAAAGCGAGAGGCTCGCTGGACCGGCACGCACAGCCGTCTCAGGCGGCAGATGGACGCCCTCAGCAAGGAGAACGCCACTCTCCGAGACCAGGTCCGCACGCTGGAGAAACTTCGCCTCGATACCTGGAAGAGCGCCGAGTCCGAACGGGAGAGAGACAGAGGGAGGTCCGGTGTGTCCGGTGACGGCAGTGACACCGGGACCGCGAGATCCAAGGTACGCGAAGCGAGCCCGTCATCGGAAGATCGTCCATCGGGAAAAAATACAGCGGTTAATTTTGACACTTGCGCGTGTTCCTAGGGCCCCTCCGCCAGGATGAAAAGCAGCCCACCTGAGAACGGCGTGAAGACGGAACGGTCGGAAGTTCAGCACGCTCCCAAATTTCCAGCCCAGTTCTCAAGTACCACATGCTCTACAGGTTTGAAAGGATTTTTTTTTTCTCCTTTTCCCTCTGTGTTTTGAACGGAGGACGAACTGGGGCAGGGACCTACGATCGTATTGAACTAAATACTGAAATACACAATATGTCTTTTGTCAACCCACAGTGTCACGGGTGCAGAAAGAGCCAAACGGAACACGAACAGCTTTCATAATCGGGAGATATTTTGAAAAACTTGCCTAAAGTTTGAAAACCGTTTACAGCTTCGCGAGAGCCCTTCTTACACTTTTGGGTACTCGTAAGTGACGGCGTGTAGCTTTTGTCACGTGTTAAACGTGTAAAGCGTGTTAAAACCCGCATAATGTACGCGAGAACGAGCGTCAGACCCGAGAACCGAGTCAGCTAGCCGGTGATCACGTGTACCCCCGATCTCCATTTTGGTTTGAAACCTTGACGATGTTTACACTTGAGTTAATCTTAATTGTAGCCTACAGATGCTAGCTAGACAGCCTAAATGCACTTCAAAGTATATTTAACTCGGGAAGCATGTTTCCACCCCATGTCTTGGGTGCGTCTGTTTTCTTTTTTCCCCGATCTATGCCATCGATAGTTTGTCTGCTTCCAGTGCGTCATTCGTTAAGACAGTAAAGTCGCATCTGGCACTTAGCGTTTTTCTTTTATGATGACAAAAGATTTAATGTGTAGTAATAATGTTTAACTCGGTGCTTCTGATATAAATCTGATTTTCCTCTAGACCGGCGCAAGGAGCCTCGCCCAGTGACTGGTCAGCCCTGCATTTCAGATCATCTAATCGTATGTGAGGTGCAAAGTCAGGATCCTCAGCTGATCCAAAACTCCCCCGTCCCGGTGAGCACAGGCATCGTTCTTACGACGGAAGGCTCACTGATATTCTTAGATCAGAGTATGTGGCTCAGAGGTGTTCATATTTCACTTCCCCGTGTGTGTTTGTTTTTTTTCTCTCAGGAAGTGGACGGTCCCATGGACATCACAGGGAGATCTGAACTCGAACAGGAAGAGATCACACCCATGGACGGGAAGGTACATTAAGGCCAGGGGAATCGATCTGAGTGGATAGATTTTATCCAAAGATTGTACGTTAGAAATGTAAAAAAAAAAAAATGGGTGGTGTGGCCTGCAGGATCGGAGGTGTTTCTAATCGGCGTCCCTGAGGGTAAAAGTGTGTGCTTACTTTGTGTTTACAAAGTAGGTCTTTAAAACATTTTATAGGTCATGCTCGTTCCTTTCGTGTGTACGTCAGATCGAAAAGACGCTTCCAGACGGGGCACGACTGACGATCTTCCCCAACGGCACGAGGAGAGAAGCGTCTGCCGACGGACTGTCGGTCAGAGTCACTTTTTTCAACGGAGACATCAAGCAGATAATGCCAGATCAGACAGTGGTGAGGCACCACATTATTTTCTTAAATTTTTATTTTTTGGCTTTTAAAATGTAGGAGTGGAGTTGAAGTGCTCCAACAGAGTGAATAGGGCAACTTGAATCTGAGCAACTTTGTGAGGGAATTATGTATTATAGTGTGGTTTTATAGTTTATATTCCCCTGAGTCCCCAATGTCCTCCATGGAGGACATCACATTTCCCCCCCAAACTACATTGTGTGTATTTTCTTGTAAGATGACACATTATATATTTACATACACACACACACGAATATGAGGACCATTGGGTATTACTCTTTTGCCAGGCTTCTTCCTGTTTGGAGACAATGATCAAGTTGAATAGTTATGAGTTACGAAAAAAGACAAACAGTGAGGAGAAAGGACAAGGCACACACCGTTAGACTTCGGGTCGCAGGAGAATATATACATACACACACAATACAGTAGGACCGTCGTTCACGGGCTACACTACCAACAAGCCCATGGGAGCACGCGCTTGGCGTAAACAGCGTCAGTGTGCTGTGTCCAGAAACGTTATTATATTATTCTAGTCCTCATTGTGCCGCCGAGGCGTATCACTATTGAAGGAAATCGTGGCCGAACGTGTCCTCCGTGTTCGCGACATCGTGGTCATCGTTTTGAGCGACGACGTGACGTCCCACTTCAGGAAGATTCCGCAGCACAGAAAAACACAGATTTGTTTAGAAAAAGTGGTGTGCGCACATGAGAAATGGAGCCACCTGAAAAGGTGCAGAGAAGAGGAAAAAAGTCCCAAATCAGAGTTGCCCAGTGTTTTAACGGAAGGGGATTCCCCTTTGAAGCAGTAGCTTCTGCCTCGTCTTCATCGTCCACGTGTGCCAGCACCTATAAACAACAAAGGTACATCACAGTATTGTTTTATTTCATTTAGTGTCATTTGTCTCTAATTAAGGATATTTTAATCTCTATATCCTTCATCAGAAAAAAATACTATGGTATTCTTACCATTAATATCTGAGGCTGAAATTAATTGCATCCATCTCAACGGGGAAAAATTGTTCCGGTTCGCGATCTAAGTCCCGGAAGGGATCGAGTCCGTGAACGCAAGGTCCTTACTGTGTATAATATAGCATAGAGTTTGGCAGCACTTGGGTATGTTATTCTCATGGGGGGGGGACCCTGTGTATGGCCTGGCCTTCTAACTGTTTCCTAACGAATTGCAGATTTATTATTACGCAGAAGCTCAAACCACACACACCACCTACCCCGATGGGATGGAAGTGCTCCGGTTCCCGAACGACCAGATGGGTACGTCCTCGTCTCTTTAGGGGAAACCGACACGGTCCTGACCGTGAGGGTGCATTTCTAAAACTCCCGCCGTTTCCGTGTTTCAGAAAAACACTTCACAGACGGTCGTAAGGAGATCGTCTTTCCCGATCGCACGGTCAAGAATCTCTATCCGGACGGGAGGGAAGAGAGCGTGCTCGTGGACGGCACGATAATACAGCTGAACCCGTAAGCGCCGCTGTGTGGAGCTTTTGGAATCATTAAAAAAAAAAACGTTTCTTTCTTTTTTAACCAAAATCTTTAAACGATGTCTCTCAGGGACGGTACAAAGCAGATCCAGTTCAACACGGGTCAGCGAGAGTTACATACCGCGGACTTCAAGCGAAGGGAATACCCCGACGGGACCGTCAAGACCGTCTACTCGGATGGACGACAGGAGACCCGCTACCCCACCGGCCGCGTGAGGCTCAAGAACGCCGAAGGACATGTCGTCGTGGATGCCGAGGCTCGAGAGAACCGGAACGTTTTTACTCGAGACTAGGAGTTTGTCTTGTGTGTTTTATAGTCTATAGCAGTTATTTATTTGCAGTGTACATTTTTGTAAGTCAATAAATTAAGGGAAGCCTCTGGAATTTTAATAGCGGTGCACACACGTGCATGCTCCGTGTAAAAACCCCTGCCACCTGCTGGAGTGGACGTGCAATTACACTTATGCTAGTATGGACAAAAAAAAAAAAACCCATGCTCCCTGTGGTCACACGTGTCCTCAGCATCGTGCCACGCCCCACGATTTGAGAAGCCCTGACGTATACGTATACATACAGGCGGCACGGGCGCCTTTCTTTGTGGAGTTTGCATGTTCTCCCCGTGTTCGCCTGGGTTTACTCCCACAGTCCAAAGACATGCACGGGGTGATTAGGCTAATTGGTGACTAACTTGGCCATGAGTGTGAATGGTTCTGTCAGTTTGTTGGTTGCCCTGCGGTAGATTGGTGATCTGCCCCTCGCCCGATGTCAGCTGGGATTGGCACCAGCTTCCCCCTGCGACCCTGAACAGGATTAAGCAGAACACGCATACATACATATATATATATATACACATGACATGACATCCCAGATGAGCTCAATTGGATTCAGGTCTGGGGAACGGGCGGGCCAGTCCATAGCATCAATGCCTTCGCCTTGCAGGAACTGATGACACACTCCACTCACATGAGGTTGAGCATTGTCTTGCATTAGGAGGGACCCCGGGCCAACCGCACCAGCATATGGTCTCACAAGAGGTCTGAGGATCTCATCTCAGTACCCAATGGCAGTCAGGCTACTTCTGGCAAACACATGGAGGGCTGTGCGGCGTCTCCAGAGTGTGTCACGTGCTCAGTGTGAACTTTCATCTGTGAAGAGCACAGGGCACCAGTGGCAAATTTGCCAATCTTGGTGTTCTCTGCCAAATGCCACAAGTCCTGCACGTAAGCACAACCCCCACCTGTGGACGGCAGGCTCATGGAGTCTGTTTCTGACCATTTGAGCAGACACATGCAGGCCTGCTGGGCATTTTGCAGGGCTCGGGCAGTGCTCCTCCTGTTCCTCCTTGCACCAAGGTGGAGGTAGCGGTCCTGCTGCTGGGTTGTTGCCCTCCTATGGCCTTCTCCATGTCTCTTGGTAGCACCTCCATGCTCTGGCCACTACGCTGACAGACACAGCAGACCTTCTTGCCACAGCTGACACTGATGTGCCATCCTGGATGAACTGCACTACCTGAGCCACTTGTGTGGGTTGCAGACTCCATCTCATGCTACCAGTAGAGTGAAAGCAACGCCAGCATTCAGAAGTGACCAAAACATCAGTCAGAAAGCATAGGAACTGAGAAGTGGTCTGTGGTCACGTCTTGCTGATTGCCTATAATTTGCACAACAGCATGTGAAACTGATTGTCAGTGTTGCTTCCTGAGTGGACAGTGTGATTTCACAGAAGTGTGATTGACATTGTGTTATTTAAGTGTTCCCTTTATTTCTGTGAACAGTGTGTAACACACACAGTGGGGCAAAAAGTATTTGTCAGCCACCAAGTGTGCAAGTTCTCCCACTTAAAGATGAGAGAGGCCTGTGATTTTCATCATAGGTATACCTCAACTATGAGAGACAAAATGAGAAAAAGAAAAAGAAGGAAAAAAAAAAAAAGAAGAAGAAATCAAGAAAATCACATTGATTTTGACAGAATTTATTTGCAAATTAAGGTGGAAAATTTGGATGATCCAGAAGAGGATTGGAACCAAAATAGAACTTTTTGGTAAAAACTACTCGTCGTGTTTGGAGGAGAAAGAATGCCGAGTTGCATCCAAAGAACACCATACCTACTGTAAAGCATGGGGGTGGAAACATCATGCTTTGGGGCTGTTTTTCTGC
>JAQMCW010000034.1:4050853-4063306 GCA_030068335.1 Chrysichthys cranchii
GTGCCGTGGTTTTAGCCCGGCGTTTATTGGAGACGGGCGTCTATAAGAGACAGGCCTCTATTAGAAGATATACGGTAAGTTGAAATCTGTTTTACTTTAAAGAAAAATACTACAGCGTGCACTGAACAAAGAAATTATAATAAAAAGTCGATATTTTCGTGTGACGACTGTTTGCTTTTTTTTCTTCAGCAGTAGTTGCAGGTACACTGTGTACGGTTTTATACGGAAACGAGTTGTAAGGTTTTCTGAGCAGCTCGGACAATCTGCCGCAGTTCTTCTGGAGACTTTGACTGTCGCACTTGCTTATTTATTTGGCAGAAAAACCCAAGAGCCCAAGAGGTTTCTTTTTTTTTTTGGGACTGAAAAGTGCTACCCTTATGTAACAATAATAAATAATAAAGAATAATAAATAATATGTAATAATAATATATAATAATAATAATAAATAATATGTAATATGTTGTGTTTTTTACCAATGTACAAACATTTCTCAAATACAAATACCGGTCCTTTTTTTTTTTTTTTTTAGAAAAGTTATGTTGGACATCTAAAATGTGTTTTTTTTTGTATCTCAGCAGTGCAGAAATTCATAAAATACATACTTACAACAAAATTTGTATTTAAACAACATGAAGGTGTCTTAAAACATTTGCACAGTACTATACACACACACACACACACACACACACACACACACACACACACACACACACACACAAATATATATACAGGGTGGGCCATTTATATGGATACACCTTAATAAAATGGGAATGGTTGGTGATATTAAATTCCTGTTTGTGGCACATGTCACCACCCATCTTGAAAAGTTTTCCCCCTCCCATATACTAATGTGCCACAAACAGGAAGTTAATATCACCAACCATTATCCATATAAATGGCCCACCCTGTATATATATATATATATATATATATAAAAACACAAGGTCGTCGGGTTACACCAATCTCGACATACATCTCATCTGATGCTCGCTCCCTTAAAAATTGAGACATGAGTGTTTGGGTTTCTGCCGGTTGCATTATACTTACGGACTACGTGGGCGAACTAGTTTAGTTCCACGCGGCAGAAGAATCCGCAGTAACGCGGCGTATTAGTGAGGAAGTTGGCGAAGTCGACTGTAAAAAAAAAAGCTCAAGTGTTCCATTTGTGTTGCTTTGTTTGGCGACTTTTCGGCCCTTATCACGGCTCCTAAACGAAGGTCCGAGTCTTCAGATGGTCGTGCTTCGACGGAGAGGAAAGCCTTCAGGATGGAAGTGAAATTCAACATTGGAAAGAGATCAGAAAAGGGAACCACGGATATATATATGTGTGTGTGTGTGTGTGTGTGTGTGTACATTTTTTTGAAAAAAAAACCAAACAAACAAACAAAACAAAACAATGTACCCTACACTGGAAATATATGATTATGGTCTTGATTTACAACATTAAAATAAAAAAATCTTGTCATATAAAGTCTTAAAAGTAATATCCTCCAATAACAAGTATTTCCATCAGTGCGCCATAAAGGGTTCATGATTCCAGCGGTAATAAAAGAGGCTCAAATGTAAAGCTGGACATCCACAGAGGTTCCCACCCAGTTCCTCTGTCTCCCATCCCACCACGCAGACGGTCTCCTGTTTATGTTTATGGGATGGTTTAACGTTCTCCATGCAGCGAGGTACTCCGTGTGGCTAGGTTAGTTATCCAGTTACAGTGACACGTCACTCATCACTGAGAAGAAAGCAGGACTTTCACCTCAGTCACTGAGAATGGTTACGCTTGGCGATGCTGAGTGAGTCACCTTATAGATTTTCTTGGAAAAAAACCTCAGGTCTCTTGTCAGATAACATGTCAGATTCCTTCACTTGGTTCCTCGGGAATTTTGTCTTCTTTTTGAAGGCCACTCCAGCTTTTCTTGACTTCTAGGACTCTGCACGTCCCCTCACATGCACTCGTTGAAAATACCCAGGGATAAATTCCCAGTAAAACCCAGATAATATTGGAGTTTAACGACAGGTCCCTTGGTGATGATGGTCTGACTCATGAGGGCTTTGTTTCCCAAAGTGTTTGGAATGATGCTTCCTGCAGCCACATACACCTTCATCGAGCATGCCTTAGAGCTCAGGACTTGGAGCTCGATGCTAGTGTAATGATAAAGTGTTGCAGAATAGAAGTAGTACAGAAAGTCTGTATATACTATACTATACTATACTATACTCTGCATGTATTTCTTGTAAAGCACTCTGAAATTCCTTGTGCTTTGGAAGTAAACCGCCATTGCCTTGCCTTACCATGCAAGCTCCCTGGACCAAAAAATAACTCAATAAATTAGTTCCACATGTCATTTCCTTTCCAATACTTGGATCCACCACCTCTCGCCTTGGTAACAGCGCCGATCCCTATCAGGTAAGGATGCCGGATACCACCAGTGCCTCAGATTAGCTCCTGTCAATTTTAGCCCATTCTTCCACGGACTAACTGGACATTTCAGCTAGAGTACGCGGGCGTCTATTTTGTCAAATTTATTTATCCATCCATCCATCCATCCATCCATCTATTTATTTATTTATTTATTTATTTATTGTATTTCTTGGTTCTGGGTCTGGGTGCATTTTTATTTATTTATTTATTATTTTTTTTGTGTGTACTCTGGCTATTCAAAGTGTCCCAAGCCAAAGTTCCAACGTTAAAGCCTGGTGAGAAGACAAACCTTTGACATACAGTGAATGCGAATTACTATTGTTATTATTTTATTTATCGATTTTTTTGTTTGTTTTGTCCATGGAGCTTATTTCGGCGCTCATCAATGGTACTTGGTACAGCGGTACCTCGGTATTCGACATCCTCGATATTCGACTAAATTCTTATTCGATGCGATTTTCCTTGGAAATCGACGCCGGTGTGGTATTCGACTCGACAGACGTTTTCATGCTTGTTCAGGGTTTTTCACGATTTCCACGGATTTCAACAGATATCGATATTTCGAAGAAAATTCGAACCAGGTGTTCATTAAAAGTGATTTTCTCCCAAAAAGGCTTGGTTTTGTAAAGTATTTTAGTGTTTTTTTCCTGTTAAAAATGACTTCATACGCCACACGCCCGGCGTGAACAAAGCCGAATCAGACCGAGTGTCGCATCCGTAGTGTACGAATCATCTGTGAGTGACGGCTCCATAACCCCGGTGTGTTTTGTTTAGTGTTTCACGGTTAAATACGGTAACCCTGTCTAGCAAGAAAGGGAGTTCAGGCAGCGCTGGGGCCGAGAGAAAAGCCGTCAGAACAACCACTGAGGTTCAAAAAGAAATTGGGGCTAAATATGAAAGTGGTGTGCGCGTGACTGATCTCACCGAAGGATTTCTAAATTCCAAGATTTAAAATCTCAAGATTTATTCAAAACTATGTTTATGTTTATGTTTAATAGGATTGTCACTTATGACAATACAGATGCTCCCCTAGTTCCGATGGCCCGACTTACGATTGTTTGAAGTTAGGATGATGATCGCGATATGCTAAAAATTGTAAAATATTTAGAAAATATTTAAGATTCGCGGGCAGGCATTGCTGGCAGACCAGCGTAACAGTCCATGACTTATGCAGACATTTGGACGACGACCAGAAGTATGCGGATGACACCCGGAAATACGTGGACGATGCTCGGATCACTCGCCTCGCACGATGTGTATCGGTGTCCAGTACAATGCATTACTGTAGAGTCTTTGTGTGCTTCAAGAGCGAATCTTAATTTGAAAGCATGTCTTCTACAGGAAAAGACTCCTGGGTAAGCTAGGCTAAGCTAGGCTAAGCTGGGCGAAGCTAGACTGAGCTGGTTCAACACAGTGGTTCGACATATGATACATTCAACTTACGATGGGTGTAGCAGAACGCATCTCCATCGTAACTTGAGGACGACCTGTATAAGGAATTTGGGGAGGCAGGGAACCAATTATTTTGATTTACATTATTTCTTATGGGGGAAAATGACTTGGTATTCGACGTCACCTCTGGAACCAATTAGCGTCGAATACCAAGGTGCCACTGTGTAATAAAGTTGATCTAGTGATGCGGCAGGAAACGTAGCGAATAAACCAATGCAGTGGACTAACTTACATACCGTACAAGAGAGGAGTTGGGTGTAAATTGATAGTTGAAAGGTCTCCTTATAAGATGGTGGGACTGATGCACTTTTACCACCTTGGGCACTAAAAAATCAGACAGACAAAATTTTTCACGTCTGCTTTTTAGATGTTAAAACATGGGGGCGCTTTCTACACGCTTCAGTTTATAGCACCGAGGAGCACTGGAATACAGTCTCGGCCTTTCTTTGCTCTTAGTTCATCATGTCCTAGCAATAAATGTCAGACGATCTCAGTGTCTCATTTCCGCTGTTTCTCAATGACTAAAAGTAGGTCAGGGTATACCACACCCAGCGTTGGACACCTCTTATGTCTGGAGCTTATTTACTAGCATGGTTTCATCATTCTTCATGTGCTTTCAGTTCTAGTGTGTGTGTGAAATATGATCCTGGAAGCTCTACATCATGCCACGGTGACTAATGGTCCCCAGAGCTCAGGTATTGACCAGAAGCATGTGGGTTTTTTTTGTAATGGACCTCCTTTACGTATTCTTCCAGCATCATATGACTTTCTCTAACTTGCCTTGGTGGGTATTACGTTTTGGTCTTGTCACAGCTTTTAAAACGAGGCATGATGCATTTATGTGTGAACGTAAACACCAGTGACGGAAATCTCATGCTGTTTATGCTCAGTTAAAAAATAGTGTATAGTATATACAGGTGGTCCTCAAGTCACGATGGAGATGCGTTCCTCCGCACCCATCGTAAGTCGAAAATATCGTAAGTCGAACCACTGTGTTGAACCACTTAGTCTAGCTTAGGTATCTTAGCCCAGTTTAGCCCATCTTAGCCTAGCTTAGCCCAGCTTAGCCTAGCCTACCCAGGAGTCATTTCCTGTAGAATTCCACACACACACTCACTGAAGACTTCATTAAAATCACGCTACACAAATACTGAGCTCCGGCTACAGACAGCCGCTGGTGAATCTGTTCCGTTAATAATCACAAAAAAAAAAAAAACAAGCGGTAATGAACTGTATAGTACACAGATACACAAGGTAACTCCGTGAGTTGCGGGAGAGAGCGAGACATCGCACGAGGCGAGTGATCCACGGACTTCCGGGTGTCGTTCGCATACTTCAGGTGTCAGCCATGCACTTCTGGGCATCGTCTGAACATCTGTGTACATCATACGCTGTTACGCTGGCCTGCCAGCAATGCCTGCCTGCGAATTTTAAATATTTTCTAAATATTTTACAATTTTTAGCGGATCACAATCGTCATCGTAACTTCAAAAAATCATAAGTCGGGCCATCGGAATGTAGTGTAGTAGTAGTAGTAGTGTATGCATTTTTTTGTATTTATATTGATTTATTGTGGTAGTTTATATTTATATGAACGTTATCCAGGATCTGTGCCAATGTTATGTATGTGCTGGGAATATTTCTCATGATTTATTTATTTATTTTTGGTAACAGTGCAGCAGACTATCATGCTCACTTAAAGATTAAAGAGTAAATACCTTTCTTACTGGACGAGATGCAATGTTAGCGATGGTTATCCACGTCTTTAGTAATCACGTCAGGGTCACAGCGGATCCGGGGCCAATGACCTTGGCCTCATGAGACTCCACTTCTCATCTCAGGGCAAATTTTTTTTATTTTATTTTTTTTTTATTTCTTTTTACTCATTTCTTCCTTCGCTCATTTTTTTTAAAATTTCAAACTGGTTTCATGAACATGGCCCGTGTTCGGCGGCACGCGATGCATTCACATCAGACGTTTCCTCCTTGTTTTTATTATTATTATTATTATTATTATTATTATTATTATTATTATTATTATTTTATTTTATTTTTTTTTCATCACTTATGTACTGTATTCATCAAACATTATTGCCTCTGCATTCTATACTTGCGATGGAGTCTTTTTATTCTGATGAACAATGAAACGGTTATCAAATTGCGCGTTTTATGTGTCTTATGTGCCGCATCAGGCCGACAGGGTAGCCTGAGTGTTCACGCCGTCCTAAAGGCCAGTTTCCTGGTCTGTGTTAAGTCAGGTGAAAAGTAGAAACGCTTTAAAGTGAGATCTTGAAATCTTTTTTTGTTTGTTTGTTTGTTTGTTTGTTGCTCCATTCTATTAAGGCAGGAATAAATCTTCGCAGTCAGTCTCTGGAGATCGGTGCCTGACGTCGTCAACGGCTCCGAGGTGAATTTGAATATCTTGAGCATTTCTGAATCCAGATTTTATCCTGCTTTCTGTTCTTGTTTAACCGAAGCGCGTCAAAGTCAGGCCCTTCGCGCTAACCTTGACTCGGGTTTTTGGTCCGTCTTTCGTCACGTCTGACTGGAGGGAGACGTGCAGGGAGACGTGCTGAACCGCACTCCAGCGTGAACGTTGCACACTTTGGGGTGTCAGCTCAGTGGGGGTGGAGTGCTGCTCCAAGTCGCCGCGCCTGTTTGTCACACGGGTCTTCTCCGAATTTTAATTCGAGCGTGCAGATGGACATGGGGCGAGCGCGAGCGGCGTCCTGTTGTGCACGTTGCTTTTACTGATGCCAAGCGTGAAAGGGAAGAGTGACATTTAACAGTGAGAAAAGGTGGGGAGGGTGGGCGTGATGCCCAAAAAGCCCAGTCCTGTCTGTCAAACAGCATCGCGGTCAGAAACAGCCTCTAATGCGAGTTTGAGCTGATTTAAAGAGCCTTCCATTTATTCCACAATTAGATTACACGGGTTGTTTCTAGTAAATTCAAGTAGATAAATTACCTCACCTAAACCAGACGCATAAAATCGGTATATTTAAATAAGACAGCAAGTACGTGAATAACGATAATTAAAAAAATGTGGAATTTTTCAAACAACAATAAGATAATTCCTTTTCAGTCTTTAGTGTGGTGGTGCTGAAGGTGGTAGGAGTACATCCTGGATGAGGCAGGAAAGGATTATAAGAGGACACAACACACACACACACACACACACACACACACACACACACACACACACACACGCACAAATTGCTAGGGGCAGTTTAGTGTTGCCAAGCCACCTATCGGCATGTCTTTGGGAGAAACAGCATGAACAAGACTCCATCCAACCCTATCAAAGATTTCTTCTAAAACATTAAATATTGATTGTCTCTCTTAAGCAATACTGTATTCCTGAATCTTGTGTGTATCTACCCAGGATCTGCTGACTGCAGGGGTATAAGGAGGGGCTCGGAGAGCACCAACCCCAAATAGAGGAACTTTGCCAAGACTGGAGGTCCTCCGTTAAATCTGTGATAATTCCCCGGGACTGTAACGGTGTACGTAGGTCCTCCTGTGACTATTATCGTTAGAAGTATTCCCACACCTAGTAATTAAGGTTAGTTTGCGAGTTGTAGTTTGTGGCGGATGGCGAGCGTCCAGAGTTATAATCACACTGATGCAAAAAAATGTACAAACGTGTGAGATAGCAATGGTGATGAAGCCACCACTACAAACGACCCAGTCACTCCGGATTAAGTGGCATGCCATCCTGAAAGTAATTGCCTTAATTAGGAATTGAACAGGTTTCGGGGTTAATAGGACAACAGGTCGGCTGGCAAGTATGATTTAGTGTCGGCTGTTAACGGGTTCGCGTTCACACTCCGCCCTCGCCGCTTGAAATAATTCGATTAATGCTACGGGACGGGATCCTCCTTGGTTGTTATTACAAAATCCATTTCGTGCCTGGGTGAGCTATCCCTGACACTGTTTGCGGCGAGCCAGTGAGGCTCATTGCTTGCCGACTGCAAAAAAAAAAAAAAAAATTCCAAAAAACCCAAACCAAACCAAAACGAACCGAAACAAAACAAAACAAAGCAAAACAAAAAAAAAACTCCGGCTAGCCCACGCGTCTTTTTTTTGTCAGACTTTAGCATATGTGTAATGGATGTTGAGTTCAGTGTAATAAGAGTATAATAAGTGTTTCAGACTGACCTCTCAGTCAGTTCCCGGGTCAGGAAGGTCTGGGGGGAAACCGTCTGAGCCGAGGAATAAGGCCGCTAACTGAGCAGAGACAGAATAAGTGGGTTATGACAAACTAGGCAAGTGTGCAGCCCGGCGGAGGAGAGTGTTTTTAGTAGAATCCTCGCCAGGTCAGCCGGGTTAAGTGAGAGATCCTCGGTCTGATGAGTTTCAAAACAAGATTTGTTCAGCTCTTTCCAGAGGCTCAGTTCCGGCTAGTGCGAAATGAGAGGTCGGGTAAACAATCCTGACAGAAAAGGGCAGTCGGCTCGTCGGCTTCCCGTTCGCGCTCAGTGATGGCGTGAGGTAACCTGCGAATTGTTAACGCTACAAATCATTTGTGCAGAATCAATTTAGAATGAGAAACGCGTTTCAGGCGTTCGCATGAACGTAACGCGATTGCTTTCTCATTCCTAATGGGGACGTTTATAGGCGATTTGATTCCTTTTAGGCCCGTTAATGTAATGACGGACAACAGGTCGTTTTGCTGAGAGATGGTGGGAGAGGTAATCTGTTTATGAAACTATGATGAATTGGAATAGTCGTAAAGGGCTGATTTCAGACTAAAAGGATTTCTTTTAATAAAAGAAGGATTGTGATTCTTGAAAGATTGGTATGTTTCATATTTGATTGTACTTTTTTATTTGTATATATATATTTATATATACACACACACACACACACACATATATATATATATATATATATATACAGGGGGTCAGCAGGTTACGACACAGCTCCGTTCCTACAACAGTGACGTAACCTGAATTTTGGTGTAAGTGGAAACACACCCTAGCCTAAGTCCCGTCCCGATCCTAACACAGGTGTACACTCATCATCTAGACCATAAAAACACAACTAAGACACAGAAAAAGTTAAAGGACGTAAATATCCTGTCCTGTACACGGCGCTGTAGGAACAGAAACACTGACATCCGATATCCGTGGCTGTTCCTCCCTTTTCTGATCTCTTTCCAATGTCGAATTTCACTTCCATCCTGACGGCTTTCCTCTCAGTCGAAGCACGACCATCTGAAGACTCGGACTTTCCTTTAGGGGCCGTGATAAGGGCCAAAACGTCGCCAAACAAAGCGACACAAATGGAACACTTGTGCTTTTTTTTTACAGTCAACTTTGCCAGCGTCCTCACTCATACGCCGCGTGACGGCGGATTCTTCCGCCGCGCAACCAAACTCGTTCACCCACGTAGTCCGTAAGAATGACACTAACGACAGAAACCCAAACACTCATGTCTCAGTTTTTTTTTGCGTTTTTATGGGATCGAGCGTCCTAAACTCGAAACGTTGTACGTCGAGACTGTTGTAACCCGAGCACCTCCTGTGTGTATGTGTTTATGTACAGTATATGTATGTATGTGTATATATATATATATATATATATTAAAGTAATCTAAGGTTCATCCTAAAACCATTAGCATTTATGTTATATTGAATGAATGTATAGTTAGTTAATAATAATAATAATAATAATAATAATAATAATAATAATAATAATAATAATAATAATAATACATTGTGTTAAAATATACTCAGGTCTGTACTGTGATGAATTTTCCATTTGCCAGCAGAGCCATTTCCAATCTTTTTTTTTCTCCCCATGATCTTTTTATTTGTCATGTACTAAAGCTGCTTGTCCCAAGCTGATTTAAAGCTGCCTCGCTACGTGGTGCACAATAATTGCAACACTTTTCCCTTAGCCGACTCCCTCCATTAATTTGTGTTTAACCTTGTGTGACGGGCTGCACTTAAAGGCATCCATAAAGAGCCCATTGCCTTTAGGTCAGATTACACACCTTTGTATTGAAGACCTCATCCTGGAAAGAAACATGACCTAAGCTGGTGCACTTGAAGCCTTGACAGCGTTATAAAGACCCTGGAGGATAGCTATAGTACAGCGAGATAAGAGAGATGTTTTAACGGTAATGGAAAATTGAGAACATCCCTATACCCAGCTATGTCCGTCTTTTTCGCCCGACGTCGAATAAAGGAGTTGATATATAGCGGGTTGATTATGAATTTCGCCGCAGAACACATAAGTGTTCCTTGGATGCAGAATACCTCCGAACGTGATGATTGCACGCCCTGCTTTAGGTGTACGCTGATGTGTATGACACGAATATTCTACCTGGTTGGTTTAGCCTCAAGAGCAGTAAGTGCCGGGCTCGACGCTCGTCTCGTCTCGCATAAAATATGAATAAAAATAAATAAACATAAAAAGGCCCATACTCGAGATCATGCCAATGATGAACTGATATCCGATGGAGCCTGGGATGTATGAAGACTCGTTCATTAAAAAGATTTCTTGGCTTTTTTCTGTTATGTAACACATCAAATGTGTTGCTTCAGGACAAACACATGACCTAATTGTGGCCTCAGGCTGTTTAAATCAGAGGAATAACAGATTTCAGTATGACACACTAGCCGGAGCGCTTGCTTAAGGGCCCAGTAAACACTGTGGAATCCATCTGGGTGTCCATCTGGTTTGATGGGTAAAAGCACAGCATGGTAATTTAGTGCACATAGCAATAAAGGCTGCAGCGTGGAGGCCACACTGACAGACCGCTCTATATGAGGATTAGTACTGTGAGTACCAGGCGTTTGGTTTGGCATTTGCATTTTCGCCTTTTACCTTTGTTCTGTTGGGAGACACTGGCAGAGCAGTTGTATGTCAAGGAGTCTTTGCTGAAATCCCAAACAGCACCTCTATAGACATCCTGGGAATTAATTAATTAATTAATTTATTTATTTATTTATTTATTTATTTCTTTCTTTCTTTCTTTCTTTCTTTCTTTCTTTCTTTCTTTCTTTCTTTCTTTCTTTCTAATTCTTAACCTTTCAGTCACTTCAGTGCGGAAGCTCAACCCCAGGGCTGATGCTCCTCCCGTCCCTGCGACCACCTTTCCTATGTGTAGGCTCCTGAACGATTCCAAGTAGAGATCTCACTTGGTCTCTATCAACTCTCCACACTTTAACTTGTTATTTTGGAAGTGAACACCAGGTCAGAGGAGCTAAGTGGTAATTAGCCATTCTTCAGCTCCACTTGTTTCATTAGTGCACTGAATTAGGGCCTTCAGCGTGATTGCCGTAGCTTTGTGCTTGCCTTGCGGCTGTCACCCAAATGAGGATGGGTTCCCTTTAGAGTATGGTTCCTCTCAAGGTTTCTTTCTCTTGTCGTCCCAGGGAATTTTTCCTCAGCACTGTCACCACAGGCTTGCTCATTAGGGACAGTGATGGATATATATATATATATACTTGTAGATATGTTTATAGATTAATAAGCCTTTAATTGGACATTATATACTGTGAAGCTGCTTTGTGACAATGTCCAGTGTTAAAAGCGCAACAGAAATAAAATTGAATTTAATTTTCCACATTTTCCATCATGCCTGGCTGAGCAATCCTATGTTCCTGATATTCTGGGTGTTATAGCGAGAATGAAACACATGCAAGATCAAGAGATCACCTTAATGTGGACTATGAAGGCCGGGTAGTAATTGGTGTTCCACGGTGGACCATTGTGATTGTAGTGACAGTGATCCTGGCTCTGTCATAGAACGTTCAAGGTGGACACAGTTTCTTCATCCAGTCGGAACCGGCTGTGAGGCATGCCGAGGCGACTTCGCCGGTTCTGGGTGATGTGTTGATGATGTGGGTGAGGAATGTGGAGGATGTGTTAGAGAGGTGTGGGGAAAGGTTGGGATAGGTCCAGAGGAGATTTTGTGGCTCGCCTGGTGACGAGGTGCTTATAAGCGATAAGAGTCAGTAAGATGGAGAATGAAAACAGTGCTATGTTGTGTATAGGAGGGTTTTGGAGGCTGGTAGGAAACTGCGCAAAGCACTGTGAAGCTATTCAGATGATTGTAAGGGCACACAATCATTTGATTAGCTTCACTGTCCTAAGATCCTAAGGCCATTGGGGCAAAGTCTATCTACCGGTCATCATCAACCGAAGGTCTGCATGTAGGTGGGACAAATGAAATTGCATTGTCTAATACACATTGAGATGTTTTTTGTTTTCTGTGCAAAATACACCACTCCAAGTGAAACTGTGCATCAGGGCAGGACTCACAATGATCACAAAATGAACACCTCATAGACAAGTACATGCCTGGGCTTCAGCTAGTGTCCATTAGCCCTAGTCTGTTTGTGTTGGGGGCTTCAGAGGATATTTTCCCACATGCAGCACTGTGCATTTTTAATGAACAAACAGTGCAATTTTGCAGTAAGATATTGGATCATTTGATTGGCTAAGATATTGAACTACACCAAGAAAGGTGAATAATACAGACATCCCTCCACAACCGTCCAGCTACGCCAGCGACTACGTCTCCACCGCAAAGGGAACGCGCATTAAAATCATCTGTTTATTTCATTTAGGT
>JAQMCW010000034.1:4133810-4151394 GCA_030068335.1 Chrysichthys cranchii
GGGACCGAAGATGTGATAATGGGTCGGCACCAGATCCGGGCTGTAAGGAGGACGTGGGAGACGTCGGAACCCGAGCCATCATGCTGTCTCTACTGTCCCCGCTGCTGTATGAGGACGTGCATTGTTATGGTGCAGCGAGACTGTTTTGGACAGCGTTCCTCTTCTTTTGCTGCGTATTGCATGTTGAAGGTCATTTCACAGCAATGTACAGGAATTTATACCGTTTAGTGTTCGTCCATGCGCTTGGAAATGCCCCAGAATAGGAACCTTCATGATCCAAAAGAAGGTTAAGATGATTTTCTTGGACGAGGGCCGACTTTTGAGTTTCTTCTTCCCTGGAGAAGACGGATGTGTCCACTCCGTGCGGTGTCTTGCTCTCTGGATTATAAAGTGGCGTCATTTAAAAATCGCCTTCACTTTTGGATTCTCCCTCGTGCACGTGCGCTCGTTCAAACACGTTCTCTGTTCTCCCAGAGGAACTTGCATACAGACATCACGCATGAATATAACATAATAATTATAACGTGTGGTTTTTAACGATTATAAGCGGACATGGAGCGAGCTTACAGGAGCAGAGTATCGCGTCAGTGAGAAGTATGCTTTCCAGCACAGGAAAGTCTTCAAGATGGACGACGGTATAATAAATTCATATATTAAATGATTATTTATTGTAATAGTTAAGTCGTGGTCCTGGGTCGTGTTCAACAGCTCTTCAAATTCAAACAAAAATGCTTCCAGAGAATCCCTCGTCCCCCCTTTTATCGTTTTTTTTTTTTTTTTCTTTAAACCTTAAGTAGTTTTCAATCTCTGAATTGAAATTTACTCCCGAGAACATCTCTTGCCTGGTATCATCTTGAAAAATCCCGCGTCCTTACTCGAGCTGACACGCCCCATCAAAGTGTACAGGCGCTGAAGGAGCTGACGAGACGAAATGAGACGAGACAAACGGGTTTGATGTGCAGAAGTCCCGAGGTTAGAGCTGAGGGTCGGAATCACGGCGTTGTTGAAAGTAAATATCAAAAGTGGATAAAAGCGACTTGCGGTGATGTGAAGATTGGATTTTGTTGTGGTTTAGCTGAACTGGGGGACTACAGGGAGGCGGAGACTCCGCCCGGCTACCTTTCCGAGTTCTCCTTCATCCCCAACCAGCCGCAGGGCTTCGACAAAGAAGTGGCCAAGCATCACCAGCAGCACAGGTTAGTGCCACCCTCCCCACTCTCTCTGACCTCTTATATACGTGTGTGTGTGTGTGTGTGTGTGTGTGTGTGTGTGTGTGTGTGTGTGTCGGTGAAACCGTAGCATGGTGTTAAACCCTCCTGTTGGTCTTCCTGGCCGGGTTCTGCTCCTGGCTGACGTTCGTACTTTTCTGAAAGACTCACAATCTCTCTCTAACTCACTCTGTTTTCACACGTTTCTCTTTTTCTCCCGGTGACCTCCACGTGAGCAGCGGACTAAGCCCGGCCGAGTCCGAGTTCCATTACCTGAACACAGCTCGCTCGCTGGAGCTCTACGGAGTGGAGCTGCACTATGCAAGGGTAAGAGAACCTGAGACGCCCACACGTCTCTCTGTCTATATATATATATATATTTACACACAGGGGGTCCTCGATTTACAGCAAAGTTCCGTTCCTACGGCTCGACGTAGACACGATTTTCCCCGTAGTCGGAACTCGCACACCGTGATGTCATTTTGTGACGTTTTCTTTTATGGATTTCCTCCATTTGAAATGCGTTCGCGGCGAAGCCAGAGCTCACGTGCGGTCTCACCCGTCCATCTGTGCTGGAGGCCATTTATATTAAAGCCAATATTAAAACATCTTTCTTTCTCGACGATGTGCATCACGACGAGCTGTCCAGAGGAGTGCGTGTGTCGTGTGTCGTATTGTTTATGTCTGCGTCGTTTACGTGACCATCAAAAGCGCCCCCAGATCTCGGAACCCGTTTGTCCGGACTCTCCTGCATCCAAAGGAGGTCTTTTAGCACGCGTGTGTGCGTGCGTGTGTGCGTGTGTGTACCAGGTGGAATCTCGCAGCGTGTCGAATCCTGGTTTACCGAAGAGCAGGAGGGTTTGTGTGCACCGTGTCACGGCGTGATGTGGAGGCGTGAGGCCGAGTCCGCTTCCGCTGGAAAACAAAAGAAGAAAGAAAGAGGGAAAAGGTCTCTGTGCTTACTCACCGCAGTCATCCATGTGAGCTTGACTCGTCATTCTGGAGGCGTTTATAGACACTTGGGAGGAAGTGTTTATTGTTACAGATCGTCCTGCTGACAGCTGATTTTAGGTGAGGGATCAGTGTGATGATGATGATGATGAGCGACACTTTTATCATTAACCTTTATAGGGCACTCGTTCAGATAAGTGGAAATTCCCCCTGGAGCGTTCCTGGAGGACATTACAAGACTTTACATGACAATTATGTATTTATTTATTTTTTTTGTCAGGGGGCTCAAAGAACACGCTGCATTGCCCGCTCGTACGATATCAGCGGCGCGGAGGCCGTGTTGAGGTCGTGATGATGATGACGCACTAGGCAGCGGTGGAAATCTGTATTCCTGTTGCACTGTTTCACACAGTAACACTGTGTGTGTGTGTGTGTGTGTGTGTGTGTGTGCGTGTGCGTGTGCTCTTTTTATGCTTCACGACCGCAGGATCAAAGCAACACTGACATTTTCCTGGGCGTCATGTCATCCGGAGTGGGCATTTACAAGAACAGGGTACGAATGAACTACTTCCCGTGGTAAGTGCAGCGCGTCTTCTGTTTCGGGACCTGAACGCTTGTGAGGTGGAGTTTAAAGAGGGACGGGTTTTGAAGTGCGTTTTTTTTTTTATTTCTTTTTTTTTCCTCTCCTGGTATCTGCGTGTTAGTTAAACGTTTCTCCGCCTGTTTCTGCAGATTTGCACAGAGCGAGTGTACGGACGCCGGCCTTCGAAGGCACTCCCGTTTCAATATTTACCCTTCGAAGGAGAAGTGCAAACAGTCCGTCCGGAGCACAAGCGTTTAACCGTCTGCTGTCCTTGACTCGCTCCTCATATACTTCTGTAGCCCTGGGGCTTCTTGCCGTTCACACACACACACTTATTATTATTATTATTATTATTATTTTTGCCCTAGTCCCTTGTATAAAACTTCCCACGAAAGACGGAAATCTGCGATAAACGGACACCACCCCCAAACGCTTTCTAAATGATCCTCCCGCACTCTTTAAACACTTTCTAGACACAATTAAACACATAAAGAAAACATTTGCGAGCATATAGCTGTATACTAGCGTGGACTTATATTTTAGGTCCTGTATGTGTGTAGTACACTAGCCTAGCCTAGGCTTTTTTCTATACTGTACACAGTGAACCCCCGCCTATCATGGGGGTTACGTTCCGTAAAGTTACAGAACTTATGGCATCTATATTGCACCAGAGCTTGATTGAATGTCAGCTGAGTTGCTGTGTGTGTGTGTGCGTGTGTGTGTGTGTGTGTATGTGTGCATGTTTGCAAGTGCGTGTGTGTGTGGGCGGACGCCTCTGCTTCAGAGCGTGTGTTTGTCCCGCTGGACGCCTGTGCGCGTCCGTCGTAACGCGGTGTATATTTAGCCTCAACAGGAGTGCTTTCCGAAGGGGACGGGGAGTTAAATGGGTCACGATTTGGATCATGTGATCGGCGCTGCTGGTGCCTGCTGTTCCAGTATTGCGCCATTTTTTTATTTATTTTTTTTGTTTAATTGTGTGTGTGTGTGTGTGTGTGTGTTTTCTTCATTTCCAGGCTTAAAATCGTGAAAATCTCATTCAAATGCAAACAGTTCTTCGTCCAGCTGAGAAAGGAAGCGGTAAGTCGCAAATTCGCAGTCTTGTGTGCAGGATTTCACACTTTAAAAAAAAAAAAAAGTGTTTTTGACACACAATATCGACAGCGATCAGGTCTCAGGACTGTAAAGCGATATCACCTGAGTACGGTGTATATAAAATAACAGCCTGTTAATGAACGGATCATGTTTCTTTGCGTGCACGCCCTGAAGCATAGCGTCGTCGCTGCAGTAGGACATTCGTCACGCCACGCCACGCCACGCCACGGATCTGCCTCCTGTTATTTATATTTTTAAACCTTTCTGTCTCCCGGCGCTTATGAGGTGCTCGTGCTTATGAGTAACGTACCGACCTCGTGGCCCCACTGAACCCCGCGCCGTCCTGCCCTCGTCAGCGAGAGAACGCGAGTGCTTGTTTAGAGCCTATTAATTATGAAGACTAGGTAACGCACTTGAGACCCACGTGTCCGCACCCCAACCCTCGACACACGCATGCACACGCACGCACGTTTAGGACCATTGAAAGCACCCAACCCAAGCAGTGTGAATAATGCACACTCCCTGTCCTTCTCTGCTTGGGTTAAAAGCAGGACTCAATACTGTCGTGATCCATAATTCATAGCCGGACGGCTTGGAGGTTGAAATTTTTTCCCCCACCAGCACCACGTTTGAGCGTCCGTGTGTGGACACCGGTCACGGCAGTGTGATTTACAGACCCTTAAACTGCTGAGAAAGGATTTTTCTTTTTTCTTCCACCCCCCGAGTGCCCAATGGAGCCTCCAAAGGGCCCAGTTTCATGTTTAATAGGTCTCGCAAGAGCAGAGTCCGTGCTCTAAGTGGAGCTGACAGCATAACAAGGCTGGGGCTCAAAGGGACACACAGTATGCTGTCTGGCCGTCCGGATGATCAAAAGATGTGTGCTGAGCGCGTCACGTGGAAATGCTTGTGGTCACGTCTCTGGGGGGCAAATGGAAAACCGTGTCCCGCTTCGGACAAATTATTCCTTAAAGGTCTGTTGCGTGATCAGGGTTCTTGGGCCGTAATAGAGCGGACACTGATTCAAGTCGCGAACAAATCGGGTCACGAACAGAGTCTTGGGACGGATTCAGTTTGTGAGTCGAGGTCACACTGTTCCTCAATACGTTTACGTGTCCCGTGTATACTTGTGCATCAGGACTGGGATCAAAAAGTCGTCGATGGAGGTTTTTACTGTATGGATGAGCTGGGCGAAAACCAAAAGCTAACAAACACATTATATTAATATATGAATAATATTAATTAAAAAAATCGAATTAGTTTCATAGTCCGCTTTGGTTCACTCATCCTGAGTAAGTGCCTGCTCAGGGTTGTGGTGGTTTAAACCAGGATACGAGTTTCTTTGTATTTTCATCCATAGAACCAAGAGAAGGTTAAAGGGTGCGAGCAGAAATTCTAGCGATGTGTGAGAGGCATAAAAAAAAAAAATCAGAAAGACAAACAAACAAAAAAAACTGGTCAGGTTTACGCGACGCCCACGTCAGGTTTAAATCTGAATACCGATACTGATGTGAATCTGTTGAGCACTGAAGAGCTTCATGTCGTCATGTTCCTCAAGTCGCATGCCTTGATCCTGTCCTTCTTCATCTCTCCATCCTCCTCCTCTTTCCAGACCGAGACGCGCGAGACGTTACTGGGGTTCAACATGGTAAACTACAGATCCTGTAAGAACCTGTGGAAGGCCTGTGTGGAGCATCACACCTTCTTTCGCCTGGACCAGCCCGTACCTCCTCAGAAGAACTTCTTCTCGCACTACTTCGGCTTGGGCTCGAAGTTCCACTACTCGTAAGAGAACGCTGAGTCACGGCGCCGCGATTCTCCTGGGCGTCCCGCGTCCCTGTGTCATTCGCGTTCCCCTGTAGGACGCAGAGTAAAGTCTGCGTGGAAAACCAGACCAGATGAGATCTTCCTGTTTGTCGGGGATGTTCGCAGAAAGCTGGACACCCCCCCAAGCTGTAGCCTTAAAGTCTCAGGAGAAACACGTGAAATATTGATGATGCTTTTAAGTGCAGTTTTATTTGGTTGGTTGGGGGAATGCTTTAAACGAAGCGTCATTCACTTTGCTGTGATTTTTGGACCCATCAAGGTTTAAATGGTCACCATCACAGAAGCGTAAACACTTTTACATTTGTGAACAGAAAACGAAAAATGAAGCTATTCTCTTGCGTAACAGTGATGGGCTACGTGTTGAACGCGTGTCTTTCTTTACAGCGGACGGACGGAAGCACAGTCCGTGCAGTACGGCAAGGAGAAGGGGATCAAGGACAGGGTGTTTGCCAGGTATAATAAGTGCATTTCACGCTTAGTCCTTCACACAAACTGGCCTTTTTTTTTTTTTTTTTTTTTTTTTAAGAAATAGAGTAAATACACTCACTGAGCACTTTATTAGGAACACTGTGTCCTAACACTGGATCACGGATTTCTTTTGCTCTCAAAACAGCCTCAGTTCCTCATGGTATGGAGTCCTCAAAATGATGAAAAACACCCATGTTGAAGTTTCTGGTCCATGTCGACGCGAGGGCGTCACACACACGGTTCCTGCAGAAGGTTTTTCTGGTGCATGTTCATGCTGCGACTCTCCCATTCTTCCACGTCCCTAATGTGTCCTCCTAGATTCAGATCCGTACCTGGGAAGGCCACAGAAGAGCCTTGAACTCATTGTCGTGATCGTGAAGCCAGTTTGAGACGGCTTTTGCTTTTGGGACATGGTAGTGCGTTATCAGAAAACTGGAAGCAGCTGTTAGGAGATGGGAAATTGTGATCATGAAAGGATGAAGGTCAGCAACAATACTCAAACAGGCTGTGGGGTTCAAACCATGATTGATTGGTATTAACAGGCTCAAAGTGTGTCATGAAAACATTCCCCACACCGTCACAGCACCTCCACCAGCCTGGAGTGTTGATTGTTGACACAAGGCAGGTTGGATTGATGGACCCCTGCCGTTGGAGCCACATTCGGGCTTCATCATCTGTGTGTCTCAGGAGAAATCAAGATTCATCAGATTAGGCTATGAAATATTTTTCCAGTCTTCAGCAGTTCCGTTTTGATGATCCTGTGCCCAGTGCCGTCTTAACTTTCTGTTGGTGGAGTGACAGAAGCGAAACACGACGTGGTCTTCTGTTGTCGTAGCCCATTCCGCCTCAAGGTTCAGTGTATTCTTCATTCTGGGATGCTTTCCTGCTCACCACAGTTGTACAGAGTGATTATCTGAGTTACTGAAGTCCTTCTGTCCGCTCGAACAGGCCTGGATGTGTTCTCCACTGAGTTCTCTCATCAACGAGGCATTTCCGTTCCACAGAACTGCCGCTGGCTGTATGGTTTTGCGTTATTGCACTGTTCTGTAGAGACTGTAAACTCCAGAGACTGTTACGTGTGGAAATCCCAGGAGATCAGCAGGTCTAGAAATACTCAAACGTGGTGCCAGGTCTGGTGCCAACAATCCTTCCACGCTCAGAATGGCACATCTGAGGTCACCCATTTTTAACCCCCAAACTGATGGGTGATGTGAACGTTTGCGTGATGTTATGCATCGCACTGCGGCCACATGATTGGCTGATTAGATAATTGCATGAAAGGCCAGGTGTTCCTAATAAAGTGCTCTGTGTGTGTGTGTGTGTGTGTGTGTGTGTGTGTATAGTGCGTATAGTAGTAAGCAGTGAAAACCAGAATGCAGTCATTTGACCTTAATTCACCCACAGTGATATTCTTTGCAGAACAGTAAATATAGTTGTCTCATTTATTTATTTTGTTCCCCCCAAAAGGAGGCAAAAGTCCAACTAGTACACATATACTGTTGGGTAATCTTTAAACTTTTTTTGGATTTCAAAGTGCTTGGCACCTCTTAATGGCTTTGGAAGTTTCACTGCGTCCTATCGGATCTGAACTTTGTGTCCTCAAACTCCCGGAATGAAACGCCTTTCCTGGAATCAGTCTTCTGTAGAAAAGACGGTTATTATGCGGCAGGTCGAGCTGGGTTTTAAACATATTAACTTTACAAGACGAGCCCGGCGTTCGGATATCCGACCCATTTTACACGTTCATGCGTTTGTTTGGGTTAAAAAATATATATGTTAGTGTTTGTGTTCTCGTATGATGGATGGATCAGGAATCTGCTCCATTTGAACTTTGGTAGCAAGTGAATATAGATTAACTCAGCTTGTTGTTGTTGTTATTGCTGCTGCTTTTACTTGCAATATTTTCCATTTGGCACCCGCGCCGTCACAGCATCAGCTGCCCTTTAACCTCTGCATGGCACGATTATTATTTCCTCTAGATAAATCCCTCTTGTGTCCTGTTCACCCAGATCTCCCAGCAAGCCTCTGGCTAGGAAGCTGATGGGTGTGACCGACTGGGAGGCAGTGAGCAGGAACTCCGTGTCTGAGGAGAGGCTGGAGACCAGGAGCCTGCCCACCCGCTCTCCTCCTGGAACCCCCAACCAGTGAGTGACACCGAACCAGAACGAGAATCCTCAACATCCTGTGTGTCGTATGCTGTCAGATTTGTTTGGGAATTTTTGCAACAAAAGTAAGGAATCAGTGGTGCAATTCGAACCCGTGTTCTAGTTACGGCCTGTAGCGGGGTGCGGGGTGGGCAAACTCTGCCATGGAGGGCCAGTGTGGGGGCAGACTTTTGGGATGTCCCACAACTCTAAACAGCTTGGTTATTGAGGTCCTCCCAAAAACCTGCCCCCCACCCCACCCCGCACCGGGCCTCCGTGGCTCGGGTCACCCCCCCACCCGGCATGGAGAGGTTTCAAAAAGATCAGATTTCCTGAAATACAAAGCCGTGAAAGGAGTAAAGAATGAAAAGCTATGGGTTTTTCACCCCCAACATGTTTTGCGTCCCCCGCAGTAGGAATTCCATGTTTGTGCAAGAGGGGCCCCGGCAGCGGCCGTCTTCCATGGGACATCTAGTGGAGCATGTGATTCACGCTTCACCCAGCCTGCCCGCTTTCACCAACCACAAATCAGCCCCATCCACGCAAGCCAACAGCATCAGCCTGGACTCCACACCGTAAGTGCCCTCACCGCTCCTACCGTGGACAGAACAAGCCACGATATATTCGGAATGAATTTTCCTCGTGCCTGCCCGCTTCCCTTTTTAAGAAAAAAAAAGAAAAAAAGAAGTATTATTTATTTATTTGTTTGTTTCTGTTTATTTATTTATTTATTTTGAATGCACCGCCGATGATGTTTTTATTTATTTATTTATTTATTTGTTTGTTTTTATTTGTTTGTTTTATTATTATCATTTATTTCAAATGCATTATTATTATTATTTATTATTATTACTATTATTAATTTTTTTATTTTATTTTTTTGTTTAATTAATTAATTTATTAATTTATTTATTTTTAATATATATTTGTTTTTTTCCCCCTCTCTTTTTCTGAATCCATGTAAACTAGCAGCCTAATTTAACCCATCTTAACCTTGACCAGGTTATCAGTGCATGTGCTCGTTCTTTGTCCTGCACCCATTATGTCTGACCCCTTGTTCCACTCGCACGCTTCGTAACTGGGCACATGAGAGTAAAATCCCCCAGTTCATGGGAATATCTATCTATCTATCTATCTATCTATCTATCTATCTATTTGCGCGACACACACCTCTACTGTTACCCAGATGCCCCTTGTGGGGGAAAAACTCCCCCCCCCAAACCCATGACGAGTGCGCTTCCTGTTTGTGTATTAGAGCCGTTTGTTTATCTGTTAATAGTTCATATGCTTTTATCTGTTCAGCCTGCAAAATTCTTAACATACAACAGTACGGACTGAGCGATCTGAGCGATCGAGACGCTGTAGCTTTTCCAGGAACGGCAATGAAATGTTTACAAACGGATGTCCTGAATTACAGTGCTTTAGGGCCAGCATCAGTTTGTTTGGCGTCCCCCTCCTCCCCCTCCTAGTGATTTTCTGGTTATTTCACACGGAGCCCCGTTTTAAGATGTAGGAATCCCAAAGGTCATGCGTGTCTGGCTCGAATGGTGCTTTGCCGTTTGGAAGGTTAGCGGAAAACAAAAACCTCCCAAAGCCAGCACAGCCCTCGCCTGCGGTCAGAAGAGAAGCCTGATTCTCAGGACCAGGTTTTACTTTTGCATCGAGCTTCTGCGTTGTTGCATCCGTGGCTTGCACTTCACGACCCGCTTCACGCACTCCCTCGCTGTCTCGAGCGTCAGGCGAATGCAGCGAGATGAACTGTAAAAAGCGTTTACTGGTTTCAGAGTGCCGGGGTTCATTGCCCCGTTTTGTGGAAAGCCCAAAGCCGCGCTCCTTTTGTGCTCCGTTCAAGTGGCCCTGCTGTATAATTACACCTAACGACCTTGGCAGATATTTTCCCCGCTGCGTGGTTATATTTGCGCCCCGATCAACCCGAATAGTGGAAGAAATCCCTCCTGACCCCGCCTTGCCCCTCTCCTTTGTGTCCGTGGCCCTTAAGTTGGTGCAACGCTCAACTGGGTGCCCAGACTGGGAAAATCTGGCGATTTATTTATATATATATTTATTTATTTTTACCCAGTGGCCCCTTTTCAATGGAATCAAGCCAGAAGTCAGAGCGCTTCGAGTCAAGAGGCAGTCTGAAGGCTTTCCCCGCATTAGGGTGTTTGGTCAGTACCGAACCGATTGGTTAGCAACAACAGATCTAGACCATAACCGGTTCCGTGTACTGGTACGACCTGAGGGCAAACCCAATAAACAGGGGTTTGTCTGGAATTTGCAGAAGAGCCTGTTGGGAAAGTTCCTAAGTATAGACGCATGCAGGAAGGCGTTAAACAGAACCACCGCTGACTGCTCGGTCGCTCGCTACGCCAAAGGATGACATAACCACCTGCTCTCACAGTGGGGACGCAGCACAGCGGCAACCGGCAGATCTACATACTGGATGTACGCTTGCTTTGTGTGTGTGTGTGTGTGTGTGTGTGTGTGTGTGTGTTTGAATTCGTTTTCAAAGCAAAAATGTAAATCTTCATCGTCCACAATGATGTTTCTGAAACAGAGCATCGATCCTGAAACAAAGCACAGAATCCGATTCGATTCAGTTTCACGTTAATCGAGCAGGCTTGCAGCAACGACGGCTACGTGACAACCACAACAGCCTTGATAACAGGTGACGCTAATCTCCCCCACTGGCATGGGGCAAAAATCAACATACCCCGCCTTGACCCTGTTTACAGTCTGTATTAAAATGCATCCTGGGAGGTGTGTTCATGAATAACTGGTCAGCGCTAAATACAGGTAGTCCTCAGGTTACGATGGAGATGCGTTCCGATATTCCCGTCATAAGGGGAAAATATTGTATGTTGAACCGCTTAGCCTAGCTTAGCCTAGCCTACCCAGGAGTCTTTTCCTGTAGGAGACATGCTGGGCGTTTAGAAGACATGCTTTTGAATTAAAATTAGCCCTTGAAGCACAAAAAAAACAGGTGTTAATGCACTGTACAGTACACAAGGGAACTCCGTGAGTCGCGGGAGAGAGTGAGGCGTCACGCAAGGCGAGTGACGCGTACATCTGGGCGTCGTCCGAAAACATCATACGTCATACGCTGATACACTGACCTGCCCGTGATGCCTGCCCGCGAATCTTAAATATTTTTTCGAAATATTTTACAATCTTTAGCGCCTCGCAATCGTTAGTGCAACTTCAAACAATCACAAGTTGGGACATCGTAACTCGGGGAGCACCTGTATAAACGTAAATGACCCCAAAATGCATTCAAGACATGTTCTCGCAAAAATGTCCACTTCCCAGGGTGATCTGGGACTCATTTGATCATGTATCTTTTGTAGCGTAAACGCTAACGCGTCCTGATGCGTCCCTGACAAGAACATAACAGGAGAATACACCGTTAATTCAGGACGCCGTGGATGTTTTGATGATGGCGTGTCAACGCTGGAAAGGCGTGCACGTGGTAGAAGTGCATGGAAAATACTAAAGCTATGCTGCAGGTTTAAGGTTTTTAACATAACCATGTGTCCTTAGACCTTCTAGAGGAAGTCAGGTGGACATCCTGGAGAGGCCCGACAGACAGCGATCTGTTTCGGACATCCGGACTCTCGGACACGTTTTAAATCCAAGTGTGAAGTGTAAAATGCTCTAAACGTACTGCAGCCCGTACCTGTCGTCACGTTCCACTATTAAACGTTAATTTAATCACACGATAGTTAAAATTTAAATTGCACTTGCATTTATTATTAATTATTATTGCTGTTATTTATTAAATACTTTATAGACCACCGCATTAGATGCTTCGGCTTTGATGTTAGTTTGAACGCTCCTAATGTGACCCTCGAACCCTGTATCAGTGTGTGTGTGTGTGTGTGTGTGTGTGTGTGTGTGTGTGTGTGTGTGTGTGTGTATAGATAACCATAAACATGGCGTTTTGTTGCTGCACTCGCACTGCAGGCCTGAGGGTCACTCACAGTCAGACAGCAAATGGTTTGTGGCGTCTTCCTAAAGCCAGTCTGCCTGTCATACTCTGCTTCTTTCTCCAAAGTGACGTACATTAGTAAGGTGCAGAGATGGTCTCCCAGAGCAACCGGGGTCTCGAGCCTTTCCCAAGGGCGCAGCAGCCGTCAGCCTGGATGCCAGCTGGCTCTGAGGCATGTGCCAAGACCGGCTGTGTTCCTGTCACCCCCATCCTGTGCCTCTGGGCTTCATGGAGGCAGTTCCTCAGTATAAACACACCACACGCTGAGCAGAGAGCGCCGCAGCGCGTCGTTATGCAATTCCGCGAGCCGGTCCGTTTCCGAGTCCCGAACGGTTCTGAACAGGTTTTAAAAAAGCAAACTGTCTACACAGAAATCCGCGCGCATCCTTGAAGCGCGAAGCGTCCTTTTGACCCGTGACTTTCCCCTTTCCATCCGTCTGCTTCTGTTTCCTTTCCCATTAGCTCTCCGGAAGGCGTCGACGCTCCGCCCCCAGCACTGCCCCCCAAGCAGTCCAGGAAGAACCTGAGTCAGCTCATCCTGTCCCGCTCTCAGCAGGACCTGGACAACCACGTTGGCGAGATGTACGACATCCCCGTGGCGACGGACAAAACAACGGTACGTCGCAGACACGCCGCACGCAGGTCCCCGGCCGTGATCCTGGAGCACTTCCTGTTCACCGTAGGGTTCCCAGTACTCAGTATAACGCAGGGAGGGCTGTTAATGCGCTGATTGGTTCGGCCCTTTGCTCGGGTGTTAACTTGGACAGGTGAGCTCTGATGGGGTCAGTCGGTGGATCGAACGTTCTAGTGGATTGTATGGTAACTGCCCCGTCATTTAGAGACACACTAGCTCATGAACTCACTTATTCACAAAAGGGAAAGACGGCGCTCGTTCTTTTCTCCGAGTGAGGCTGGCTGTCTCAAAGGAAGCATGTGGTGGTAGCTGTTGTTGCCCCACATATGATAGGGGAGAGTTAGCTAATGGAGATGAACCTGAGGAGACCAAATCGAGGCGATATTTGAACATTAAACCAGAGTTGGCCAGATGTACGGTTTAGCCAGAACATTCTGATTTTTTTTTTAACAGCTTGCTGCTATTGATGGAACCTGAAAACTATGCTGACTTTGAATAACATCAGCGTGATGCAAAAGCCCGGTCGCTGAAGGGGAAAGGGCACGGAATATGAGATAAGCACATGGGCTTGTCGTGGCACCCTTTTTAGGGGAACTTTGACCTCTTTGTTCGTCAGAAACCGGTAGAAATGAAATGGGCGGGACTGGGGAGTTTGATTGGTCGGTTTAAAATTTTATTTATTTATTTATTTTTAAAGTGTTGTTTTGCTGGTGTGAAACCTTCCGTGTGAAGTCGAACATTTCTTTCCTTCAGCTCAATGGGGTTGTCCCTCATGACAATCTTGTCGTGATCAAGATGAAGCCCGACGAAAATGGCAGATTCGGATTCAACGTTACGGTAAGACTGGAGGGCGAAAAACGTACCAACTCTGGATGGAGAAGTAGATAAATAACAGGACTCACCTGTGATGTGACGTGATTTCATGTTTGTAGGGGGGATCGGACCAGAAGATGCCGGTTATTGTGTCTCGGGTGGCTCCAGGAACGTCAGTAAGTATCAATCGTGGCTTATGAGAAGTTCTGGTACGCACTCTGATGGATTGCGTCGTGCCATTGATATTGGGACGCAGACAAAAACGCACGACGAGTGGTGAGGTTTGGATTTGTTTTTAAAGTCTCACTTGTGCGTTCTTCTCTCCTGCCCAGGCTGACCTGTGCGTGCCCCGGCTGAACGAGGGTGACCAGGTGGTTCTGATAAACGGCCGCGATATCGCTGAGCACACTCACGACCAGGTGGTGATGTTCATCAAGGCGAGCTGTGAAAGCCGCTCAGGGGAGCTCATCCTGCTGGTCAGGCCCAACGGTGAGTTCACGTGCTGAGACTTCAGCCCTGCCCCCACAGAACCCTCAGGATGGGTGACGTTGGAGCCATTGTGGCAATAGATATGACTTCCTGTCCCTGGGGTTAACACGCCCATACGCTTTGGTCTGCTCGTCCACAGGTGGTACAGACGTGAGATTAAATCCGCTGACGGGGTGAAGTGAGTTACAGGAAGTCCTCAGGTTACCCATCGTAAATGGGAAATATGGTATGGGGAACCACTGCTTAACCTAGCTTGGGGAGCTTAGCCTAGCTAGTGTAGTGCTACGGTGGCACCTGTCCAGGGGTGGGATGAATTAGGCAGCAAGTGAACGGTCCCAGAATCAAAGTCGACGTGTTGGAGACAGGAAAACGAGCCACTTGAGTTGTGATGGTTAAACATTTATGGTCGGCGCATTTCCAACACAGCAGGTCTTGTGGGGTGTTCCCGGAGTGCGGTGGTTAGTACCCACCAAAAGCGGTTCAAGGAAGGACAACTGGGGTATCTGTGACACACAGGGTGTATATGGGGAGCGAAGGCTACCTTGTGTGCTCCGAGAGGTAAAAGAGGTACCTACTGTGGCACAAATTACTGGGAAAGTTCATGCTGGTTATGATACCAAGGTGGCAGAACACGCCAGGGTCAGTATTCGTTCCTCAGCCATGCAGTATATTCAGGGGCCGTTTTTTTATTTTTTTTTTTTTATTTGTTTTGTTTTAAGCTCCTGAAAGGACCAGAGTAGGGACTTGTGTGTGGATGAGGAGCAGAGAAGATGCTTAGTCACTTGTCTGGCTTTTTAAAAGTTGTATTTAACCAAAACAAAACAAAACAAAAAAAACGAGATTATTAAAAGCCTGCTTCAACAGTCTAGCTCAACCAGCAAAGTGAAGTGTTTCTCTAACAAGTGGGGAGTCTGATTAGTCACACTTGGTGTGTGTGTGTGTGTGTGTGTGTGTGTGAGATTCGAAGGGCTGCGTAACTGTGCATGCAGCAGGTTTTAAAGGCTGCCTTGATATTCATGTTAAATTTGGGCGCGCAAGAACACCGATTAAATTTGTAAAGCTTGCCCTTCGGTGCGGACGTGTCGCTTTAGCCCTGTGGCATGCTGGATGTGGTGTGGTATGCTTCCACCATTCCTAATATTCTTGCTTCCTCTAGAGGGGGTGGAACTTCAAAACCAGGAACTCGTCCAAGAACTATATGGTTCTTTGTAATTCCACAAGGTAACTTGTTTCAGATTAGGACATCTTAAAAAGCAGCATCTTAATGCAGACTAAGGGCGAAAAAAAGATAAACACTGGAATCAAACTGGCAAATGATTGTCAGGTAAGCAGGCAGGCGGCGGATGTAAGCGGAGGGAAGCTCAGAAACTCGTAAGGCAGAGGCCAAAATGTAAAAAAACAAACAAACAAAAAAAAAACCACGTGGCTAACAAGATGAACGAACGCTATGGCAAAGTAACAAGAAACAAAGGCTTGGCATTAACCGGGAGTAAGCTAACACTAACTTGGGCAACGTTCTGTTTATCCTTGGAAGTCAGGATGTCCAAGTTCCCAGTCACAAAAAGTCACCTGGAACGCCCCTGAGGTCAGATTTCCGACTCCAGCTGGAGTTAAAAATCCAAAATTGCGGCCCCTGCATGGGGAATAAGCGAATGCTGTAGTTTTATACCGTTTATTAAACTTCTGTCTACGTTGAGTCAGGCGTGACGTCATCCCCGGCTCTGAAATCCGACTTCCGGGGCAAATGGAGCGCAGCATTAAATCGCACAACTCAAAACAGGTGACACCAATCAATACGCGGGGAACTCTGAGGTTCAGAGGCTGATGGGAAGTGGAGTTCAGGTAATCAGTAATTCATGCAAGTCCCAAGAGCACCCTGATTATGATCAGTTTGTCCATCTCGGGGACTGCTGCTCCATAATGGTTCTAGGGCAGTTCCTTAGTGATCAATTTGTTCCATCGTTATTGAAAAAATAATAATAATAAGTTTCAGGTCTGATTTTCTCCAAAAATGGGTGGTGGTGTTTCATTTCTTCTTCTTCTTCTTCTTCTTCTTCTTCTTCTTCTTCTTCTTTTTAGCGATCTACGATGTGGTGGAGGACAAGCTGGAGACAGAGCCTGATTTCCAGTACATCCCCGCTAAATCTCCCTCGGACCCGTCGGAGCTGGATCAGGATGCCTGGAGAGAGTCCATGCAGCAGCTGAAAGAAGGCCTGAGCAGCGGCGCTCTGCTCGCTCAGTTCGACGTGAGTCCTTAAGGGGGATGGATTTAGTCGTGGACGTCACCGACGCTGCACGAGCGCGTCACACAAACTAATAGATAAGCACCCCGACGTGTTTGATCGCGCTGTTCTATAGCGATGATATGTCTGACAGCAAAAAAGAGCTGTAAATGTGTATATGTGAAACTCTGGGAGGTTTAATGGTCACCTAGATCAGGGCTCGTCGACTTCCAGACCTAGTCAAGTGCACGAGAAATACTGTCGCAGACCCGCTCGACTTGTTTACAAAAACCGGCCACACTTTCAGGAAGTCTGTTGTAGACTTGGAGCCTGAACGAGCTCAGCGTCTGAGACTCCTCTCATGAAGTGATGTGAATTATTTACCTCTAGGTGGCTTGGTGACTTTCGGAGATTTTTCCTTTCTTTTTTCATGTACTCTTAATGGCTTAAAGAGCATATTTAAAGCTTATTGGACAGAGACCTATTTGGATATACACGGCTTTCCCCCCAAAATAAGACCTACCCAGAAGATAAGCCCTAGCAAGATCTTTCTGGATGTTCCTAATATAAGCCCTACTCCAAAAATAAGCCCTAGTAACGGGTCACAGACCACGCCCTCAGTCGTTCGCGGATTTGTCCTTTGACCCTAACTAATAATTGTTTGCGGAAACCACACATATCCCTTCCATTTTTTTTTTTTTTTTGCTTTTTTCCATGGCAGTGTCTAAATTTTCATGCATTTTAGTGCTGGATTATTAAGAAAAATACACTTTACTAATTCTGAAACAGAAACATTAACAGAAATTCAGCTCAACTTCAATGTAACATATAATCATATAAATGTTTTCGTACTGTCGAGAGAACACAAAGGGACCGTATAGGAAAACGGGTCTCAGGATGGTGAAATCCCTCGGTGCTCAGAGGCGCAGTACAGAGACCCGCATCGTGACAGTTTACTCCGTGGCGCTCACCCTGCCTCACCAAAGAAACCCACAGCGCGTACCAAAGAAACCGCGCTTGCATGAATTAAAGTACGGTACAGTGAACCCCTGCCTATCGCGGGGGTTATGTTCCAGCACCCCCCGCGAAAGGTGAAATCCGCGAAATAGCGCCGTCACATTTATTTTATTATTTATATATATATTAAGGCTTTATAAACCTTTCCCAC
>JAQMCW010000034.1:4222350-4234366 GCA_030068335.1 Chrysichthys cranchii
TTGTCTTGGAAGGCGAAACTTTTTTAAAATAGCCACCTCAGGCAAAATATGAAAAGGGCTGAAGTTTTGCCTAATGAGAAAATTCACATGAACAACACATTGTATCGCTGCCATAGCTGGGTGCTTTCTGGACACCACCATGATTACCCATTTATATGCTCTTAGCCACTTAGAGCCAAACTGTTTGCCACCTGTTCAATATTAAAAGTGATTGCCAATTTTAATGCATTAATCACATTATGAAATAGACTAATTAAAAGTTACTCTATTAGTTCTGATATCAAATAAAATAAAATTCTTGAATAGGCTTACAGTATATTCCATCACTGATACAACACTGATAACATGCCGTAATTTGACTTGCATACACTGCTAAAGAGCGCTGCTCAGTGGCGGCCACTAGCGTCTTGAGCTGAAACAACGCTAAGAGAGAGTTAAGGTTGGTCCAGACCAACCTTACGAATGTGTGACTTATATAAGATATACTTAGTGTAAGAATGTGTCGGGAATCGTGCCATAACGTTAAGAGAGAGGTTAAGGCATAACTTAAGAACTACTTAGCGATAAGAAGGTTTTGGGAAACTGGGCCCAGTATGTTCTGCTCTCAAGGAAGAGTGAAGTGATGCCATAAGTCCATTTTCCATGCCACAGACTGTGAGGAGGCACTCTGGAATCACATCAAACTCAGCTAAACACTTCATAATATAATCACAGGATCACTGTTGGACTTTCCACATTTGAGCCACATAATTTCTCTTGAGAAGCCATCAATACATCCAGTTACTGCAATTCCAAAAGGTTTAAATTTATCATACCCATTAACATGCCAGACTTTTTTGTGTCCCATTGTGTGCAATGCTCTTCAGACAAATCAGCATCTAAAGCAATTCCTGATGGATCTAGCTTTTGCATTAGGTGTATCACATCTTATCTTCTGACTATAAAAGACAAAACCCAGAACATTAAGACATGGACCACTGATCACTTCCGTTGTGGCTTTTGCATATGTGTTGTGGCTTTTGTGTTCATGTTGTGACTTTTATACTTCGTGTTGCAGCTTTTGCACTTCTCCTGAGGCTTTTGCATTTGTGTTGTTGCTTTTGTATGTTCGTGTTGTTGCTTTTGCATTCATGTTGTGGCTTTAGTATGTTCGTGTTGTGGCTTTTGCATTCGTGTTGACATTTCTGGGCCTCCATAGTAACTGCTGTATGAATCTGAATCAGTGTCCTAATTGAATTAGTGGAAGCTGTTGAAAATTGCTCCCTTAGCAGTGACTTTTCCACTTACACATCAGTATTATTAATTGTTTGGTGCAGACCCATGTTAATTCCAAATTCAGTTCCAGGTTTGAACAGAGCCAAAGTGGAAAGGTTTGAGGTGGGGAACTCTTCCAGAGTACATGTAAGGCACTGTAGGTCTTCATTTGGTTCATATTCAAGGCATTTAGCCTTCTGTATTTTTTTTCCTCATCCAATGTTGAACAATTGTTGAACGGTCACCTCACGTATTCAGAGAAATCAGCAGTTGTCACGTAAGCAAGGCGAAGAGGCAGCATGCATGTGCAAGTGAAAGTTTATTTACAGTGCGAATTTTGTACAGAACAAAAAAAACTGAAACTTGATAACATAAGCATGGGTAATGCAAATGCCACATAAACTGGCCACAAACAGGAGCGTGGAACTACCATTTAAGTCCGTTTCGGAAATAGTCCATAAATTTTGCTGGGAAACCAAACAAGACAAAAAAAAGACTAAATTTAAAAAAAAAACGAAAATAAAAAAATCATCATTCTGCTTTCAGTTGTAAAATGACTGGGATTGAGGTCAGACAACTCTGTAGGATGAGGAGCAATTCTATGTTTGTTGTATATTTATTTACAATGGTATATTCCTCTTATTTGTTTAGATTTCTTTCTGTTCCTACAGTGCAGTCGTTGGATATTTATTCACCATCTTTAATCCAGTTTTAAGTTCATCTGAGTTGTTGTAATTCCATGAGGTGCTACCCACATTTAATCGTTTCTTGAATGAATATAGCTGTTTTTAAATCTATTGCTCAAATTTAAAGTTACTTTAGTGTTGGTTCAGAACCCTAATCCTAACCCCAAAAAAGTAGGCCGTTTGTAGCAAGCAGTATTAGTAATTTGTAGTAAGCAGTTTTTAATAGTAATTGGTAGTAAGCATTTTGTTTATCTGAAATGTATTAAGCTAACTGCAAATCTAGTTATTCGCCTTAGAAGTATGCTTAAATCTGTAGTTGATGGCAAAACAAGGAATACACAGAAGCCTTTTTTTTTAGTAATGTTTAATGTATTAGATTTCGTTGTACTAATAGGGTCACAGTAGTGATTTCAGTGTAATGAAATCTAGTAAATTAGTAATGGTTTAATTTAATCAGAACATTATTGAATCTAGTCATTATAGCTGGCTGGGTGAGGAAGAACTTGTCCGAGGAAATGATGCCTGCGGGTGCAGATGTACTTTAATGTAGAAACAAAAGGGCCTAAGCTGGGTGAAGAAATTGAGCTAATCAAAGGCTGACTACCCCAGGGAGGGCACTAGGGGACAAACAATGTTGATGAGTTGGTAAATGATTTAAAATATCTTCAAAAACTACAAAATTTAGGAAACAATAAGAATAAATCTTTTGTTGCCGAAAATGTTTGATACATTTAACATTTGGACAGCTTAAACACTCGCCCTTGAAATAAATATCCAAAGTGATCAAAATATTTGAAAATAATACTGACCAGTATAAATAATGCAAGGGAGAATCAAAAAGTAAAGGCAATTTTTTGATTTATGCAATAACTGGAAGACCAAAGAACAAAGCATGGAGGGGAGACAGCCAGCAAAGAAGAAATTCAAACGTGAGCCCTCCCCCAAGAAAATGATGTTAATGTTCTTTTGGGAAATGAAGGTTCCTATTCTGGTGCATTTCCAAGTGCATGGGCAAACAGTGAAATGCAAATTACTGTGCATTGCTGCATAATAAACTTAAACCTGCAATTCGCACTAAAAGAAGAGGAATGCTGTCCAAAACTGTCTTGCTGCACCATGACAATGCACGTCCTCATACATCAGCAGAGACAGTGCAACAGCTCGGGTTCTGACATCTTCCCTATCCTCCTTACAGCCTGGATCCAGTGCCGAGCCATTATCACATCTTTGGTCCACTGCCAGAGGCCCTGTGTGGTAGTAGATTCACCTCTGATGATGAAGTAAAGGAAACGGTGCTGAACTGGCTTCAGGAGCAGCCAAAAAACAACTTCTCTGCAGGAATACAGAAGCTAGTTGAATGATACAACAAATGTCATCTTGCATGGGGACTATGTGGAAAAGTTCTCACAGTTACTTCTATTAAAGCCGTTAAATACATTTTACCTTTACTTTTTTATTCTCCCTCGTTTATTATTTGCATTAACATATTAATAATGTACAATTACTAATAGTAATAATGTACAGCAGTAATGACCCTGTACTGGGCACTAGGGGGCAATATTGTTATATAATATGGTATAAAGGTTTGAATTTATCCAAACACTGACATTTTTAAAGGTGTATATAAAATTCTAATTTTATTTGTCCAAATAATCAAATTCTTTGAATATTGTTATGGCCTCAGCATATCAGGATATCATGTCAAACATTCCTGTACTTTTACAACACACACACACACACACACACACACACACACAATTTGTTTCACTATCCTTTTAAGGACATTATATTGTCATAATTATTAATTAAATTAATAAGCTAATTAATGCTATGCTATTATTAAACCTGACCTTACAATCAGTCAACCAATCCCTTTGGATCTTTTAGTTTTTGTTTATTTATTTGTTTGTTTGTTTTTATTGAGATTTAAGACATGACAACAAAACACAAGACAATATAGAAAAGACAAGACACCACAGAAAGACAGAAAAATCCAAAAAGGGTAAATTAAATACAGAAAAAGCACAAAAAAGGATTCCAAAAGAAACCATACTCAAACAATGATGTCATAACTGTATGATGAATGCAAAATGGAGAGCAGTGGCTGAGCAATGTCCAGGTTGTAGTCCATACAGCCACCAAGTCCAATACTGAGTAGCTCCAACAATCTCCAGCCGCCAGCAAAGCAGACAGGCACCAATGCAGCAACTGCGGACCACCCCAGGACATCTTCCCAGCAGCCCAATATTCATCTGGTCATGACCACCCTCAGCTGCCAGGTGGCCTGCAGTGCACAGCGCACAGTTGGTGCTATAGACACCTTTCTCCAGAATCATTCATGTTTTGGCCAGGCTATTATCCTGACCCACCAGATTGGAAGCTCTGCAGTTCTGAGCTGTGCATTCCTGGCCGTTTACTTAAAGCTGCAGTTTATGAAAAAAAATCCCCTGGAGCCCACTCAAATGCCCCCACAAGGTCAATACCATAAAATATTCCTTCCTTTGTAGGGATATCTGGTCCCCAAATAATATAAACTGCACACACACACACACACACACACACACACACACACACACATATATATATATATATAATGTATGTGTGTATGTATGTATGTACAGTATGTATGTATATAGAGAGAGAGAGAGAGACTGTAACTTGTTTTCCTGAGAAACCCAGGCCATTCCCTTTTTTAAAAAGTAGATGGCAATATTGCATTGCAGGAGACAAAACCTAACGGTGTCATGCATATTACAGACTTTATGATTAGCTGATACATGACATGCTAAAATATTTTAATGAGATTCAATTTAGAAAGTATATTTTGCATGCACATTTTATTGATATTCCATATATGCATGATATTCAACATGACTTAACTATATGACAAATAATGTTTTCCTTATAGCAATATGCAATTTTAAAGTAATTATCCCCACACCCCCGCATCAGTGCACTTCAGTGTTCACTCCTTCACTTTGAAATATAATAGTACAAAAATGTAGAATTGGAATGTCTATCTCCAAAGCACAGTACGCTTCTTGTGTCCAAGGTTGTTCCGTGTTATACAGATTTGCGTCTCTATTCAAACGTGTGAGAAGCAGGGGAGATGGAAGGCTCTAGCTTGCTGTCAAGGTCTTCCAAAGCGGAATCCTTCAGCGCTGAATTAGAAACCACAAAAATGTCATTCATTCACCAAAGCTTCATAAAACAATGGCATTTGCAAAGGAGGAATGAAGCAGGTGTGGGGAGAATAGGAGGTATGTAGTGGAGAGCCTGCCAAGGTCACCACATGGCCTGCTTCACACTCGTCAAGATAGTTGGCCCTCAGCAAGGAGTAGATATGGGTACATCATGCTACAGGGAATTACAGCTGTGAGCTCCAGGAATAGTGTGAATTTTTTTTTTCTCTGAGCTCTGCATGAGCTGTATTTCTGCAAATATTTCAGTCAAACAATGCATTTGCTCAACATGCTGCACTCCTGTCTAAGGATATCAGCACAGCCAAACTCAAACATGTCAGTAGAGATTTAAAAACAAGGCTCATATCAATAATGACAGGCAACATCCACATCTTAAATAGTTATGCTGCCTTGAAATGATAAAACACATAAACTGTTAGAATGTAGGCTTTTTATCAGATAGGCACTGCTGTTCAGGAGATTCAGGAGAACTGAAATTTATGCCTTAAATGCCAGTCTGGGTAAAAATAAATAAATAAATAATGCTGTATCTGCGTTCATGCGTAAAAATGATGGAAACATTTCAAATGTGGTTACACATTGAAATCCCTTAATGCTTCATCAAAGAAGTACATTTAAATATCTTGGCATATTTATGTCAATGTTCTATGTACATCGTGTCAATAAACACATATAATAGAAAAATTACATAAAAAGTCCTTGTTTGTCATTATATTAGGGTGGAATCATTCCTCTGATTGACTTCTTGCATCTTCTCATCTATCAGGAATCTTTAAATGACCTCTATTTAAATTGAATTCCCTTCGACTTTGTATTTGCACACTTCCTAGCATAAGTCTACTATCTGATTGCATCCAGAGGAGAATAGCACTCCATTTTTAATCTCACTCCCTCTAAAGAATTCTTCCTTATGTCCTGAGGGAGTTTTTCCACACAACTGTCACCTATGGCTTGCTCATTAGGGGGTCTAGACCCAGATTTTTCTAAAGCTACTTCGTGACTGTGAGTGCTGTTAAAATTACTATATAGATAAAGTAAAAACTGAAAAAAGAAAAGTGAGTTCCATACAGTGTTCCACAGGGACAGGATGAGGAATGCACTGTCTATTTTTTTTAGACCTTGGTGCATATTACCTTACTTTCAGTAACCTACATAATATACATTTGCAGAGATTAGGCATTACAAGAAGTATAAAGTTCTGTCTGGCAACCTTTGCCATTTTAAGATACTCATTTATGAAACTTCGATAAGGTTAAAACAGACAGAACCTTTTTTTCTAATATTTTCCCATATATCTAATATATCTCACATATGGCATGTAAAAGCATCTTTATGACATATATTTATTGTTGTCAAAAAGAAATATCTTATGTATTCTAAAAAATACTATAACAACTCCAACTCCTACTACTACTACTATTACTAATAATAATAATAAGAAGAAGAAGAAGAATATTAATAATAATTAAACCAAAACCAATTTCAGACTGTAATGAAAGCAGATGGGCTTTACAAATAATTCTTATAAAGGGTTTATTTCTCCACAGTCTTCTGTGTTTGGTGCAAAGCTGATACAGATGGACGAGGATTAGAGGGAGCAAGCAAATGCCAGCATGAACAAGGGAAGCAGACGTAACCTTTCTGTGTGACAGTAAATGAGAAAAAGACCACTTCCTTAAGATCTCTACTCTCCTGCAGCTGCAGCTCTGTGTGAGGATGAATCTCATACTACCATATTCAACTATCATTTAAACCTACTTAGTAAAATTACTTATACCAAGAGGCATTACTAACATCCTCATCTCCTTGCTGTCTGATCACATTTATTTACATTATTTGTTTTAGCCATTTAATGGGCTCAGCCTTAAATTCTCTTTCTATGGAAATACACAAAGTATGGATAGATATATAAATCTAGTTTCTATTCAAATATCTAGTGGCAGCATTTCCATGTTACAGAATAATACATGCATAAAACATTCCTTAATTAGTGTTGGAGTAATGACACCACATGTCTTTTGTCTTTTTATATGAAATATATTTTTCTGTGCCATTAATTTAGAGGTATGAATATTCAAAGTATACTTTTGAATTGTGTTTTTTGTGTGATATAGCAGGATGCCTGTTGCTGTAAGTGTGCTCAAAAGGAAATGGATCTTTGGTGGAAATCATGCTAATGTGCTTGTTGTGGGCGGAGAGCGGTAGTGGAACTCTGACAGATCTATAAATCTCACCCAGTCTGCTATGAAAAGCACAGTATTCAAACTTACATATAATGCTAGAATGCAATTATTCTATTACATCAAGAGAAAAATCTCATCTTTTTTTAACAGCATACCTAGTTACTACGTAGGTATAATTATAAATAAAGGAATAATCACACCATTAGTACTGGCATTGTAATGCCTCACCCCATAACAACACCATATAGCACAGCATAGGAGATGTGTACATGAAATGATATTCTACAGCAGTGGTTCCCAACCTTTTTTGCGCCACGGACCGGTTTTATGTCAGAATATTTTGCGCGGACCGGCGCGCGCGCCCGGGGGGGTTGGTTTGCGATGTAAACCAGTGGATCTTAAACTTTTTTGGGCACGACCCAAATTCAGGTTCTGACTTTCTCCACAGTGAGTGTTTCCACTGGAGCGTTCTTCAGAAGCACTACAGTGACAGGCATGAAGGTTTGGTGTTATTTTATGATAAAAAATAATATAGCCAGTTTAATTAGTGAGCAGTTTGTTCACGCCGGCTTTAAAACCAATTTGAGAGACCAGCGAGTGGTGAAAAGCATTAAAAAGGTGCAGCGTCATGCGCAGATGGTTTATCGTGTGTAGCAAACAATAAAAGATATTTTCATTTTTAAACATTTTTCATGTTTTAATTAACCACCAGCAAGTAGTCTGAACAGACGAGCTTCCCACAGAGATTTGTACCGCATCCCATCACTGGCACTCAAACTTGACCATTTGTGGAAAAAAAAAGTCACTCTCTCTCTCAGGTAATCCTTTTTAACAGAAGAAGAGAAGGAGTGTCCTGGATGCATGTTATTGCCTATACATCAAGAGACCAGATCAAGTTACAGGAAGACATTGCCATATGCCTGTCAGAAAGGAAAGGAAAGGAAATTGTGCAATAACTTCACATGTGTTGAAATTAGACGCAAAAGAGGCCGAAAAGTTCCAGTTCTCCTGAAACCAACAGTGGGTTCAACTATCGAGCTATTCTTAGAAACCTGTGAAAATTGTGGAGTGCCATGTGACAATCCCTCCCTCTTTGCCTGTCCAGGGGCATCTACGGCTTTCAGTGGAAGAGATGCCATCCATAAATTTGCCCAAGAATGTGGTGCAAAATGTCCTACGTTTTAAACCCTGAGGAAAATGAAGCAGACCAGTTGGCAGACTTCTTAGGACATGACATGTGTGTTCACAGAGAATAGTACAGACTGCCAGAAGGGACACTTCAGCTAGCAAAAATGACTAAAGTACTGATGGCAATGGAGAGGGGAACTCTAAAAGATTTCAAAAGAGAAAAAAAACTGGACGACATCAAACTAGCTACCAGATTGTAAGTTAAAAAAAATTACACCAGGGGCCACCCCCTGCCCTTATAAAGTGATTACAAATCCCAATAATGGCATTATGCTATGTAATGTTACTGATTTAGTCTTGCTTTATTAGAAAACCTAGATACGTTGTCTGACATGTCATCATTCAGTAGTGAGGAATGAGAGGATGATGATGAGCCTTTGGTCAGAAGCCCTGATCCTGGACAAGCCAAGTTACGACCATCTCAGTCGAGGCCACTGAGAAAACAAAGAGGTACCCTAAGCAGTCAGGCTACTGTTTTTCCACTAAGGTCTTTATAATGGATAGAATTTTTTTTCTTTTTGTCCTTATATTAGTAGTAAAATCTGTTCAGATGTACAGTATCTTCAGCACTGCCAAAAGGATACAGACGAGGCACACGAGGTAAAACCTGTAGAAAGACACCTGAAGAAGTTCATAAGGACATGCCAAGTTCCATGTAAGAAAGACTGTCTGTTGTGCCTTGAAGCTGAACCACAGGCACTGAAGAATTGAACGTGGACTTGCAATTAAATTCTATGCGAAAAACCGAATAACAGCCTTGAAAAGAATTAACTGTCAGTAATACATCAGAGTAGCTTCAGCCAACTTGAAAAGTTGTCGTACCAGAGTCTTATTGGTTACACCAGGGGCCAACCCCACCCCCTGCCCTCATAAAGTGATTAAAAATAGTTAAGTGTTATTTGTTGATTCTCCCTTGGATGTTTTTGTTATTTTGTATTAAGTTTGCAGAACCAATCTTATTCTGGTCTATTTGATCATTAATGAGCCGTATGAGTTTAAAAGTTGTCTTATGTATTTCACTGGTGTGGACTGTTAATGTTGTACTCTTATTGCTATACCAGGGTCTTCTCAGTTATACCAGGTGAAATAAAGAAATTAGTCTTCTTCTTCTTCTTCTTCTTCTTCTTCTTCTTCTTCTTCTTCTTCTTCCTGTTCGCCTCAGACACTTCATAATTCTGCTAACGTTCATTTCTTTGAATTCATTACAAGTATTTGAATGACAAGTATTTGAATATTTAGTTCATATTTTCATTATGTATAAATTCAGTAAAACGTCTACTGTCACTTTAAGAGGAAACTTCATGGTTTTGCACGACTCAGAGGAAAACTGTCTATGCCTGAGGGGCATTGGAGGCACACAGTTTTCTTAGCGATAACATCTAACATTTAGTTTCAATATGTTCTATGATATAAACATCTTTATTTTAATCATATGACAACCGACCATACCGGTCAAGATTTGGTTTTAAAAATGAGGGAAATTTCCCACATTGGGCATTGAAATTAAGAGAGATCTTTGAATTTGGGCTGGGATAATAATGGGGATTTTCCAGGGTCCCTTTTCAAGGCTTCCCACCAGCCATACTCCTTATAGTTAGACAGAGGTATACACAGTGAAACTCTGAAATCATCAGAGTTAGGCATAAGGCACCCCAGATATCGAACCCAGGACCTTCAACAGTGCTAACCACCATACCATGCCACCCCACTACACCGTACTGCCACCTGTTTTATCGGTGGGGAAGTGTACCCGGGTGAAATATGGGAGAAACTCGAGGGTTGACAGGTATGCAACTGACTGTGGAGTGGATGACTGAAAGGAGAACAACCTGATAATAAGTAGATCATTGCTTTACTATGTCCCACTGGAGACTCCAATTTTAAAGACAATATTTTAACAAAATTGTAGTTAAATATAGTTGTGTAAAAGAACAGATGTGAAATATCTATAACAGAATCGGGAGTGTTTTTGCACGCATGAACATGTGTGACGGGGAGGGGGGCACAACATACGCACACATCAAAAATCTGAATAATGGTTGTTACGTTTAATGATACATAGAGATGGGAGCATATATGAAGAGCACCACTAGATGGCGGCCGCCAACCAATTTTGGCACCCACCTCCAATTTGGCTCCATAAGCAACCACCTAAGTCGCCTATGCCTAGCACCAGACCAGCATGTGTCCTCTAGGAAGTGCTGTTGCATGAAACACCAGATTTTCCTGATTTCATGTTCAGAGAAAAAGCAATGAGAGTTCTGGGCTTCACTATAGAAACAATAAGTAGAAAATACAGTGGATCCTCGGCTTGCGAATGCATTGGATGGTGAACAAATCGACGCACGAACTAAATTCCAAAGCAGATTTTGTACCGACTGACGAACACATTCTCGACTGGCGTACAGGAAGCCAACACATGCTTCACGGCACAAACATTCAGTTCCGGTCAAGCACTCGTGGTGTGAACGTGTTCAAAGCATTTTTTCGTTATGTTTCTCTGCATTTTTGCTCTATAAGCTTCATTATGGGTTCCAAGAAAGTGGAAATGGTAGTGAGAGTAAGAAGCCTAAGCGTATAACAGCTGAAATAAAGAAATAATCGCGAAACATGAGAACCGCCACCATATCCCTCCCCCATCATATACCTCCACCATCATATACCTCCACCATCGTATCCCTCCGCCAGCAACTACGTATCCACTGCAAAGGTAAGACGCATTAAAATCATCTGTTTATTTAATTTAGTTGCATTTTTCTATAATTAAGGATATTTTAATTTTATTCCATGTTTTATTGCCACACATAAACCCATAATACTCTTTAAAACACTTTTTTGAGGACTGAAACACAGTAATTGTATTTAGATTCATTTCAATGGGAAATATAGATTTGGGTCGCGAAAAAATTTTGAGTCTCGGAACGAATTAATTTCGAATTAATTTCACTGTAACACAAAATGTTATTTTGAAACAAATTTACTGTGGGTGATAAATCTTTCTTTATTCTCACTGAAAGCGTTTCTGACATGTTTTAACTTGTCTGTATTCTGAAGTGAGGTAACTCGCTATAGCACCTCTCGCTTTATATATTTATATTAACACAATGTTGTGATAGTAGATTTCAACTTTTCGCAGAGAAGAAGGAGCAGCTAGAAATGCGTAGGAGGAAAATGCAATGCTACCAAGCTGACCTGTCACATTTACTGTGGTCTGCATCGCCATTCAACAAAGGATATAAACTGGCCTTTAACTTGCATCTGTCTCAAGCTGAATTAAAAACATGCCACAGTGACAGCATCATTGCGAAGCGGAATGTGGCACAATAATCATTTTACCTTAATTATCTTGTTTTCGTAATCAGATTTTAATGAATAATTAATTAATACAGGGGCGGCATGGTGACTGAGTGGTTAGCACTGTCACCTCACAGTGAGAAGGTCCTGGGTTCGAGCCCCGGGTTCGGCACAGGTGACTTTCTGTGTGGAGTTGGCATGTTCTCCC
>JAQMCW010000034.1:4294667-4307167 GCA_030068335.1 Chrysichthys cranchii
AAGAGTGTGGGAAAGGTTAATAAGAGAGTGGGAAGGGTTTATAAAGCCTTAAAATATATATAAATAATAAAATTAATGTGATGGAGAAACATCGCAGTTTCACCTTTCGTGGGGGGGTGGGGGGGTTGTTCACTGTACTTTGAAATTTAGCCTGGTGTCCCTCCAATAATTGAAAAGTTTATTCCTATGAAAATGGTCACGTGTCTTTTGATTGCATGCTGTCACTCAACAGTAGGACATTGTTTATTATTATTGTTGTTGTTAGTATTAATAACAACAACAACAACAACAATAATAATAATAATAATAATTTCATATAGCACCTTTCTCCAACACAAGTAAACTTTACAGAGTAGCAAACAAGCAAACAAAAACTCAAAACACTTCACGACAACACTAGTCAGACACAGAGCATTAACTCAAAGAGAAAAGATGGGATTTAAGATGACTCTATAATTCTGAAATGGAGGATTTCCCTGATGTTTTTGGGAAGCAAGCTGTAAGTAGGTAGGAGCAAAGCTATCAAGTATAGCGCAGGAGTTTATACTGAATGCGGAAAGAATTTGGCAAACAATGTAGATTATATAGAATACAGGAGATATGAGCTGTACTTTAGTATGAGAGAGAAGTCTGGCTGCTTTTGAATGTATTATAAACAAGCAAGTGCTCTAACTGGAAGGCCAAAAATAAGGGCATTGCAGTAGTCTATGGATAATGTAATGAAAGCATGCATAAGCATTTCAGTATCTTCTACCGAGAGACAATTATTAAGGCATGTAATATTTTGAAAGTGAAAAAATGCTGTTGTGACCAGGACTTCACACAACAGTCAAAAGAGAGAGTTTGATCAAGAATATAACCAAGGTTCCACATGGTTTGTGTAGATTCAACAATATCACCATCAATATTAATTTAAGAGAAGGCTGCCTAGATAAGAGATATTTAGTACCAATGAGTAGAGCGTCTGTTTTATCTGTGTTCAGTGTGAGGTAGTTTGACTCCAACCAAGCCTTTACATCATGGATACAGGTAGATAATGAAGGGTATGGGAGAGATAAGTTGAACCTTGAACTAATATAGATCTGCATATCACCAGAATAAGCATGAAATCCCAGACCATGGTGATAAATTATTTGACCAAGTGGCAGGATGTATATTATTTTTAAAAAAATGGGTTCAAGGATAGACCATTGCACAACACCTTGCTTAACCATACAAAAAGACAATTTATGTTATTTTAGGTAAGATGGCCTGCTTCCTGTCATTAAGATATGAAATAAACCAGACCAGAGCTCTACCAGTGATATCAGTAGCTGAGAGATGGGCAAGAAACATGTGATTAATTAGATTTTCCCACCCTATGTACTATGGACAACATGCAAATATGACGAAGGTTGTATAACTTGCTGTTATTCATGGATCTTTCAAAGACTGTATATGAGTTGTTGCTGGTTTATAAATAGATTATCTTATAAACGAAACTATAACGAAAGGCCAAAAGTATATCTGAATGGAGCTGACTTGCTTACTTGATACCCTTTCCCTGAATAATTCCTTGTACTTCTGTTGTAAAGTCTGAATCTGCCTGTATTACTGCTAACAGGATGGCACCAATACTTGAGGAACCACTCCCACCAATTACCCGATGCCAATCAAAACAATAAAACAATTCCATACAGCAACTCCACACGTCAGCTAACAATTCCTATTTTATATATATGTGTGTGTGTGTGTGTGTGTGTGTGTGTGTGTGCGTGTGCGTGTGCGTGTGCGTGTGTGTGTGTGTGTGCGTGTAATGTGGATGTGAGGCCATTCTTTGACATTTTTAATGCTTTTGTGTTACAGCTTCTGTCACCACTCACGTATACACAAGCTACTTGCATGGCTCTAAGCCCAATGATGTGTCAGCTCCTCACTTGGCCAAGGACAAACTCAGGCCCTGGCAGTGCCAACAGCAGTAAGTCCTTCAGCACCTTCTCTTTCTCAACTGCACCACAGGAAAGAATTTTCTAGGGAGATATCTAAAATTCTGAATCATGAGCTCAGACTTTGCGGAAAGCACAAATCCGTTACTGCTCAGCCCAGGATTAGACCCCTTGCGCTCAATTTAATGAAGAAGGGTAAGTCCATTCCACCAGCTTCCAACAGCTCAGCACTAGACATGATCATGAAGTGTAGCGAGGACAGACAGACAGGATGAGAGAGAGGCAAGCGGCTGTCTGCAAAAAGAGTCTCTTTAATTTGGTCTCTGTCATGGAAGCGGTTCGAGTGGAACGCTCATCTGTCTGTCACTAAAATACTCCATGTGACCAGCTGATGGATCACAGTGCAGTGCAGCATTAGCAAGACCAGTAAATTGGCCCAGGGGACTTTACTCAGTCTCATTCTCTGGCTAAAGTTGTGTCAGTTCTGGAAGGCTGAGGAACAGCACAGTACACTAGAGGCCATTTATGAGGTACACTCATCCAAGGCGGCATTTGTCAGCAAAGTGGTTTACATGCGTTTAGTGGAGTCTGGAGGCCAAACAGCCTCTTGAGGGATATAGCTGATAGATTTCATCTGAAATGAAGCTCCATATAATTTGGAAAACTGCCAGAATTAGCTGCAAGGAAATATAGGCCTTGATGGAGAGTGCACAAAAGAGGAATGATCTGGTCATGGGTTTTGATCACCATGCATGAATGAAGAAAGCAGTTATTCAATGGAGGGTTTACTACCTTTCATCGGAACAAAGCACTCAATCTCCCATGGACCTGTAGTCAAGCAGCCCTACAGTAGATCATTTAAATTAGCATTAGATGCTTATTTAACTAAATAAGGTTTAATGTCAGTGTTGAATCATAGCATCACAATAAGCTCAATCAGTTTAATACATTTAAAGTCTGCTGAAAGAAAAATTGGAACTGAGTAGCGCTTGGACTGCCTGCCTCTGCGAAAGCCAAGAGAGTCTGTGGGCTGTAAAATTTGGACTGACTGGCACTCTTTAGGCACTATGCTAAGAAGTGAATTCAAGATGATTTGCCACAAATGTCCAAATGGCAAGAGTTGGACAGAGCCTCACTGTCAAACAACAAATTGAGATAAAACGCATAAGGAAATTGCTTGCAATTTTCACTTTGAGAATTGCAAAGTTAAGCAGAACACTCTGGGGGAAAAATACTCGGATACTTGGAAGACAAATGAACATAACCCAGAGACAGTTAGAGCAGGATAAATGGATTCCAATACCAGGCTCAATCTGCAGTGAAAAGCTCCCTTCTACCTGTGTCCACTCTGAGGAGAGAGAGAGAAAACAAGAGAGAGAGAGAGAGAGAGAGAGAGGGAAAGCAAGAGATGCATCACACAGGACGTACATGTGCAATCAAGCTCAAAGCACTGAGCTGCAATCACAGGCGACACCGCCTTAGCCTGAGAGCAACCATTCATTACAGTTATCCTGAGGAAGGCTACTGCATTTGCCATGGCCCAGCTTTGAACAGCAGGGAATCTGGAGACATACGCCAGAGGAGAGAGGACAATATTGTCCTCTCTGCTGAGTTCTGTACCATATAGCTCTCTTAACAGGTAGAGTGGTGAAATGAAGTGGCAGACTGCCTCTCTGTCTCTCGTGCGATTAAGTCGCTAAGGCCTGCCATTCCTCCTGTCTCAAAGAGCCGGAGAATAACTGTAATCCATGTGATACCGGGCTGAAATAGCAGTCATAGTGTTTATCACCTTGAGTAGTCCCTGCACATGGACACATGGAGATGCAGAAAGGCAGAATAGTGTGCCAAAAGAGTGAAGTAATAAAAGGGGAGAAAACTGTGACAAAGCGGATAAGAAATGCTGACTGACAGACACCATACTCTAGAACACTAGAAATCATGAACCTGGGCTGCAGCTGAACCACTAAACAGTCACTGTAGTGAGCATCAGTGTGCAAAGGATCACACATGGAACAAACATAAACTTGCAAATGCCACAGATGATGTGTGGTTCATTTGAAGTGACTGCTTTATTGAGCTCATGTTGATTGTTTGGTTGACAGTTTTGTAACTGAGAGCCAACCCAAGAAAAAGGCTTGCACTCCTTAGACACTATGGTGAGAAAAAGGCCTAATAGATGGAAGCCAATTGCCGGCCAACTCTGGACCATCCTACAACCTAAAACAGAGCAGAAGGTGGATCCCTCTGTACTGACACTATTCGCAGGCCTGAAAACTTTAGAAAAAGAACAAGTTGTCAGACAAATAGGGGGCCAGCAGTGAGCAGACAGGTCCAGAGGTGACAGGTGACTGTCACTGAGGTGAAGAGAAAGTGAAGGGCCACCAGACAGAAGAAAGTGTTAGTGTAAGTGAGAGAGAAGGAAAGAAGCCCAGGTGTTCGAATCTTTCCTGAAGGACACATAGGCTTATAGCAAGGATGTGAAATAGGAAGGATTTCCTGCTGCACAGGCTGTAACACTCAGCCTCAAGGAGGAATTATGGTTATATCTTACCTGCCCAAATGTTTGCATTAAATAAAATGGCAAAAGTGCGGAGGGCAACCGCTGACAAATTCCACACATTAAAAGTATAGGGTTTTTAAAAGTAATGTTCTTGAAGACTAACCAGTATTAACCAATTGTAAATCTGAGAAATAAGCCTGTAATTAATTAAAAAAAAAAAAAAAAAGACAGAACAGAGTTGTTATTCACACTTGTTCAAACAGTACATTGTGCTGCACATCTGTTGAGTGAAACATGACAAATATGGGGTGAAAAACATGGGAGTAAAATCTTAAAGAGTTAACAGGTGAAAATGCACAAAACATTTACTTTAGTGACATCTCATAGTCAGAAAACATGCGGTGTCACTACAGTATTCTCGTAACATATGTGAATAAAATTGAATATTGGGTATACAGTAAACTTACCCTTGATCCTAAAGCAAGACTCCAAGGATGTGAAGTCTGAGTCATGAGCTTATACAGGCTGAATGCCAGGTTAGTGCAATTATTTTACATGACACTGCACTTCTCTAGTTATGAGATCACTGTGCCACTTCATATATTTTTTTATCCTCAGGCCTTCATCAGTTCCCTTGTGTGCCTTTTGATTTAACACATTACTAACAGAAGGCCAAAAAGCCACCTGAAATGAAAGGGCTGCCTCATGTGGCCATATGCTTTTGCCATTACAATGTAACCTTACACCCTTTGATCCTGAGTGCAGATTATATTCCAAGACCTCTAAACTCTTGCCCCCAACCTCTAAAGAAATGGGCAGAACCCCCAACATTTTTCTCTTCCGTCTTTGATCTATTTAATCATGCATGCATTCACTTAGATACAGTTACTTTTCATGTGTGGTGTGTATGAAGCTTATCGCAGTCACTCCGATGAGGATGAGTATGATGAGAATCTCTAAATGGATTGGAATTTTCACTGGCTGTCATTGTGTTTGATTTATATTTATAAACCTCCAAACAATAAGCACTCTGTACACTCCCACACACTCTACCTCACCCTGCCCTGATCTGTCTTTCAGAGCTCACAGTATCCTAACACCCATGCTCTCCTCTGCTCTTTTCTCAATTTCATTTTAATAAGCTGCGAGTGTTTACATTCCAGCCCATCCATAGACAGTGCCCCCCAGCCCTCTACACTTGGTTGGCATCGACAGTACCATACTAGAAAAGCGCAGTCCATTGTACCACTCATTACTGTATAATTATGTTCATTTTGCACTGTGGGGGGAAAAAATAAATAAAGATGCGCAGCAAATGGATTACATGCTTTCGCCCAGGATTCAGGAGCAAACAAGAAGGAAAGAACTCTGTAATTTTCCTCTTCTTTTGCTCTCACATGCTGCTCCTGTTCCAATGATGGTAAATGGAAAAATCCATCCATCTGACAGGAGCCTGTCAAATTCCATGGCTCAGATGCCGAAAGATCCCTCTGTCTGATTCTGAAGGGTTGTTATGTATGAAAGCACTGGCTGATTTCTCAGCCCCGGTGCCAACATGCTGATAAGCGGGATGACATCTGCAGCATATTATTCCACTGCTGTTCTTTGTGTAAGCTCAAGATTTGGGGTGGCAGAGGGGAAGGGTGGGGTTATGAGGTATGGGGATGTGTTTGGAGGGAAGCAATTACCTCTGTTCAAGGCAAAGTCTTCATTGATGGAGGGTGCGGGTGGCAGAGTAGGTCGGGAGTGTATTTGAAGAAATTCACCCTCTTGCATGCAGTCTTTTGGGTCTTTACATTCTCTGTCTCCCCAATTCACAGGCTACGTCTTCAGTAGTGTAATCCACTGCTCAATGGCTCACAGCCCCCAATAAACTCTCTCTCTCTCTCTCTCTCTCTCTCTAGCTGCCAGCCCTTAGCATACACACAACACATCCTCATAATGCTACAGAAATTGAGTTCCCCGTGAGTGTCACTCATTATTCATGCTGCAGGAGAAGAAAGCTCTTCTGAGCATGAGGGACTCAGGGGAAGAAGTAGCAGAGCTTATAGTTTCATATGATGTAATTTACGAGACCTTCAAAACCTTCTGTCCCATCATCTCCTAGTCTTACCCTGGTCTTTCCATCTCCTCTCCTACACCTCCTATCCCCAATGCAGCCTATGAGCAGTTCCACTGAGGGGGTAGTGCCATGACTGGAGGCGTTAATAGAGGAGTTTAGATCCATAATGGGCCTGATGATGTCAGCTGGAGAAGCATCCCTGATCTCTCGAGGGACTAGTGGGGGAGGACAGACAGGAGATGAGACTTTGAACTGCGAACAAGTAACTTGTCCTCACTCCGCTAGAGGAAAGAAAGAAGACAATGCCCATGGCAACATAAGATTTCGGAGCATAATAATACAGCCGCACACATACTCTGCATGAACTTCTGGAACACACACACACACACACAGACATAGACATACAGAGAGAGAGAGTGAGAGAGAGAGAGAAAGAGAGAGAGAGAAAGAGAGAGAGAGAGACATATCTTTTTTTAAATAGTAATAGTAAATAATAGACCTAAAATGTTTCTTTATAAAGGTTAAAGTTAGGGTTCCATTTTTTATATATGTATACCATTAATTAGCTGAATTAATTATATTAGTGAAAAGTCCTCACAAGTGAATGTGTCTGGTTGTTTGCCATTTACTGTAAAAGAATATCATTTCTTTTTGTGAACAAGACTTTTATATACATATAAATGTCACCCGAGACATTCCCCCCATAGCTATCCTTATCTGTGATTCCAAGCCTGTAGATTTTATGGGTGGCTGGTTTTCTCTAGCTAAGTGTCAATTATAATGCTTTTCTGACACTGCACATTAATTTCCAGCATATTCGTTTACTGAAATCAAGTGTCTGGCAATGGTTTTATCCCTTTAGCCCTTAATCCTTATTTACTCCAGCTGTTTTCATATTTTTTGCTCACAAAAGCATTAACTTTCACTCATTTGAATAGCATGCAAATTCACACACTTACTTTGAACGTTTTGAGGCTGCATTTCACGCTCTTGAGGTCTTAAGGAAGGAGAATAAAAAAAAATTTGTGATGAGATGGGATAGTGGATTGCAGAGCTGGTTTGATTTGATTTTCTGAGATGATACTAGACCCAGGAAGTGCAGAGGGAGTGCTGAATCAATAGGCGTGTAGTAATTAGGCCCCATTAAAAAAAGAACTTCAGAGGGAGGAAGGTTATAAAATGTTAATGAGCCTTCAACCCTAGCTCTCTCCAGCTGTGTGTATGGATGTACAGCATGGATATATGCCTAGTATCCAGTCAACATCCAACCACCAGTAGAAAACATCCCATAACAAGCATACACAAACACTGTTCACTACTGTCTGGCATGCCCTTGTACTACTTAGCATTAACTTTTACTAGATCCTAATATAGGTTTGCTCTTTTTTGCAGGTGCTATTTGTTCACATGTGTTAGGGGGTCCTAGCACAGTGACACACTGCTCCTGTGATGGGGCCTGTATGGTAATTTATTGGCAATGATAGCTTCCCGCAGACAGTCTGCCTCCTTCAGGGGGAAGGTAGGGGCACTAATGGAGGTGGGCTCAGGCCTGATCAATACCAGCATGGCAAGCCGCCCAACCCCACAGCTGCTGCCAGGAGAAAAGGCTCTGGTAATGGAGTGAGGAGGAGGTGGTGGAGGAGGTGGAGTGTCAGCGCTCATCCTCACATCCCCACACATAAGCTAGCCACTGTCCTACTGGACAAACTTAAAAAGGCATGAGGCAGGAATAGAGGACAAATGTGTTCCAGACAGAATGTACCAGCAATGGCACAATTTCATGCACAAATGACATGAAGATCCTTCATCCTAAGACCTGGTAGTTATGGATCCTTTTGGATGGAGGAAGGTAATACAAGTTTCTTTGTTTAGGAGGTAGATAGATGGCCTCTAATTTGGAAATTCTTAGTGTAGAACTAGTCTCTACCTTGCTCCAGTGCAGACACTCGGCTAGTCACTCTTGCTAGTTGGATGGATTCCACACACCTCCAACAATTGAATTATTTGGAGAGCATTCTCCTCCATATCTGGGTTGGTAATGCAATATAGCATCTCCTGCTGGCCTACTGCAAGAAAGAGAGAATTACATGCCTGTACGCTTGGGCTCATTTCAGAGGTGAAGGATGGTGCCTATATTATTGTGCTTTTAGTATGAGGCATACCAACATTATCCTTACTGACAGCAGTATAAGCATTGCAGAACAGCATGGACATATTACTCCAGTGCTGATATCGCCCCAATCCATTATACCATGCAACCTTATAATCCATCTCCCACCTTGATCACTAGTCTTTCCTAATGTACTGGAATCATTATGTCACATTAATGATTTATGCCTTCAATATATCACTTGTCTCTGAGTGTAAATAGACATGCAGTGTCTAGTTAGGTATTTAAAAGGAGATTAATGAAAATGTTACGAACAGAATTGTAACAGAGTCGTCATTAAGCTATTTTGTCAAATTTGGTGTCTGTATGTGAGTTTAGTTTAAATTTATTTGGACTCACAATCACTTTATTGTATTTACTATGACTTTTTCTTTGCTTCTCTCAAGATCACATTAAAACTGCCGGAACAGGTTTCCCAAGTGTGGCATCAGCCAGACAGACTCGACCACTGGACTTTGAAGAATGAGGGACCACATTAATGCACCACTCAAAATCTGTCTGCTAGAGCTGGATCCAGGTCAGAGTCTCAGAGTCTGCCCACTTTTAATTAACACCTGACTGCACAGACACTCCCTCAGCATTGTACAGCACACAGTGACACAGCCTGTTTGGTGAATAGAAGCTTAGTCATCATTATCAGTGGAACTGGCTCACCTCTCTCCCTGGCAGGAGTGGATACAGTAATCTGATTACACTCTCCTGGTCCACATGCCATATCTCATTCTGCATTGAAGCTCCTTCTATCTGAACACTCTACTCATTAATGGCCGCTTCACTGTAACAGTTTGCATCGTCCCCCTCCCCCTCAGCAAGATTTAATTTTACAGGTGGTACAACAGCGTGGTCACCAAATCTTGGTTGTGAAGGGGGAAGAAGAAGGAGGAGGAAATGGCAGACCTGATTAACATCCATGCCTTAGGCTCGCACTGAGTGTTGAGCAGGCACAGGCTTTTTATCACCCTGTAGGGGGGCAGGTTGACCTTGATTTCCTCTCTGGAGTGGCAGGAGAGAAAAGAGTCAAGATGGACACCAGAGCAGTCTAGCACACATACACCTGACCCACATTTAGCTAGTCACAGGTATAAAAGAATGCCATCAGAGGTCAAACTATATTCTGCTGTTTATTCCTAAACTCCCCTCTCCTCTAGGGTGCTGTAGTGGGTAGCTGTGTGCTGTGAATGGTCATAGTTGGTACCATGCTGCATTGTTCTCTCTGCCTGGCTGCATGTTAGCAAGGAGCTGGATCAATTATTCAGGAGAAGCTCATCCCTCCTTCCTCCATTCCTCCCTCCCTCTGAGAGTCTACTGGATGGAATGAGAATGGAGAAAAGATGGGAGGGTGTGTATGCCAACTCTCGACACCCACAGCTCAGCAGGAGAGCAGGCCCCAACTACAGGACCTGCAGGCAGAAATCACACTCGTCCATGAATTTCTCACTCCTTGTATGTTCCAGCTCATAAGCAGTGTGGATTTTTTCTTTCCTGGTATGTGTTGTACAATAGGGCTGTTTTTAGCACACACCTGTGTATGTAAGTCACTAGGACAGCTATAGTGAACCAAGAGGAATGGTCAAGCTAGTGATATTGATTTTCTTTCTCTTTAATCTTCAGTATAGCTTTTCTCTGATGTTTTGCATATGTGTCCCCTGTGGCTTCTGTGACATGAAAACACCATGCCTTTTATATTTTGTGTGAAATGTCCCCCAGAGTGAGATATCCCCCAAATCTGTTTAGCCCAGATACCACTCTGCAGGGACTCCACATTTTTCCACCAGTGTGCCAGTGCAACCAAGACATGTGTTAGGCAGTAATTTGCTTGCTTGAATCACACAGAATTAAAGTCCATATAAGTTAATCCTTTTTTAATTCCTTTTTTGTCTTTTAAATTGGTCACTATCCACCCTTCATTTTAGCATTTGGTGATCAAGCAATACAGCAGCACACAACCAAGAACATCACATTAGCATCATTTGGCAGACACCTTCATCCAGAGTGACTTACATTTATCTCATTTATACAACTGAGCGCTTGAGGGTTAAGGGCCTTGCTCAAGGGTTCACCAATTGCAGCTTGGCGGTGCTGGGACTTGAACGAATAACCTTCCATCCTGTAGTCCAACACCTTCACCCCTGAGCTACCACTGCCCTGAGAACAGATTCAGAATGTCACCGCAAATCAACAGAAACATCCCAAAGACTGACAAAACCATGTCTGGGAAGAATGTTTGGGGAAGAATAAATTAATCCTTGAGCCTGCCAGCACAGTATTATACCTAATTATGTAAAATAAAGAGGATTTTCATTTCATTCTAATCTGTCTATACAAAATGAGAACAAAAGTGATTTTCTCCTCTTTTTGTATTCTGTGTTAACTGTAATTACAACAAAGATATAGTCAATCAAAACTCTTTTTTAATATGAAGTTTCTCTCTATGACAGTACATGAGGACAGTTTGTTAATATTATTGATGTTATGCATCTTTAAACTTGATTAAATGTATAATTGTACTTTAACAATGAAATCTTTAAAGCTCCTCTATTACAAGCTGCAGAAACCTCCATTGCAACATTAATGTGGTATGTTACGTGGCCACACTTTACATTTTTTTAAACCTCCCAGCTAACAGCTAACACACACATGGCACACAAAAAAGAGACTGAAGAGACCAGCATGTCCTACCTATATCAGCCCTGGCAGATAACAGCAATTCTGGAGATTGGAAAACAGCAATGGACCTGACCAGATGTGTGAAACCTTTTTGACAAAGTAGTGAACACAGGATATAGTAATATGTAGCTGAAGGTGAAGCACATGCCATTTAGCCTCAAAGCAATTCCCAGGCATGTCGAAATGAGTGAAGGAGAAGCTAGTCCCACCTTGTAAGTGGCATCTGGAAACTACTCAATCTCACTTTCAGATCAAATGTAGGGGAGTTTGATTAGTTGAAGCAGAATTTCATGGTGAGAAACTGAGTGGCAGCAGTGTGGTCTAATGCTCATCTGTCAGTTTGCAGTCATGCCACTGCAGATGTCTCAATTGCAGAAATGAAATTGAGCTGTGACATCGTCTTGTAAAGAACTGTGATGAATGTCAAACTGATGTTGGCCATGCAGAGTGCATATAAAGTGATATGACCGAGTTAAGCAATTTTGAAGGCTTCCTTATATCACGTAAAAGTGATTTGAAATGACTTTTAGATTCTGTGATGACCAAAGTTGACCAGAAGTGCATGCCATAATCAGTGCTTGAAAGGTGGGTGTGTGCTGGTGAGCTAATGACATGAGGATTACTGAGGAAAATGTCCATCATCCTAATACAATTTGTGACATATTTTCTGGGTATGACAAACAAGGCTGGCCTTCTGGTGCCATCAATAGTTTGAGTAGACTACAGCGTCTAGCTTTGTGTGAGACAAACACAGTTACGTAACACAGGTAGTGGAAGCTGAATGGGAAGTCTTGCAGCCTGAAGACTATAAGAATTATGCTTTATATTGTTTAAATTAATAACCATGGTTCTGTATCCAGTTCTTGAAGGTCACAGCACTACACACTTTTAGGTTTTCCATCGTCCAACACTTTGTTTAAGACATTGGATAATGAGTGACTTTGTAATAGGTTGATCCAGGTGTAATGGAGCATGGGAGCAGAAACAGTCCACATGCATTCTTCAATTGAACAAGACCATTCAGCTGTGTGATAGTGAGTAGTGGAGCTTGGCACAACTTCTCTTCTCCTTCAGAAGCATGTGCTTTAGCCTCTTGCTCACAAAGCTGGCTAATAGGAGCGTGAGAACACTGAACACAAATTCATCTCAGCTTTGAACAAAGAGCGTGGCAATGGC
>JAQMCW010000034.1:4309667-4324600 GCA_030068335.1 Chrysichthys cranchii
CTGTAATCCAAATAGCATACAATGCTAAGCATCTGCCAAAGCTCCCTGCTCCCAGAGCGCCAGCTTGTGTGGTTTACATAAATGTTCATTACCTATCAGTGGTGGAGGGCTCCATGCAGACAGCACTTTGAGAAAAACTTTCTTCCCTGCTGGCTGCATTGAGCTTGAGAAACAGGGAACATTAATTCATCAAAAAGACACTGATTTCAGTCAGTGCCCAGGATGTTTTTCCAAAGCCCCAATGTGCCATGAAGAGACATGAAGGACACTTGTTTAGTGCTTGTTCCAAGGCCAGGAAGTGTCTGGCATGGTTCATGTTCTCGAGCCACACTGTTGAGATCTTGTCACTTGGGAGTTATTCTTACTTTTTTTGCTCATAAGCCAAGTGGTTTGACAGATTTCAGACAGAAAGTTTTCAAGCGCAGGGACATGTTAAGCAAGATTGACCCTACATTTTAACTCACCAAGAAAGATGAGGCCAGTGAGAGCATTCATTCATTTGTTCATCTTCAGTTAGCACTTTATCCTGTTCAGGGTCATGATCCCATGATCCCAGAGCCTATCCAAGAATAGGCCTGGCATGTGATGGTCATGGCATGGTCTAGATAGGTTGATAGATAGATAGATAAATTTATTAGTCCTTGAGGAAATTCTTCTTGCACCATACAGCTCATCAGATAGATAGACAGGCACACACAACACCAACACGGAATCCATACACAACTCGGGGTATCAGTGAAGTGCAATACAGTGACATTTACTAAAGTGCAATTTTTACCTCACAATGAGTTACAGTTGTTTCACACCCCTATCTTATTTATCAATAGAATGTGGGTAGGAATGAATGATCTGCGAGCCTGGTTGAGAAGGATGATACCTTATACCTTCTGCCTGATGGGAGCAGGTGATTCTCCTGGAATAGGGGCTGCAACACATTGCCACTAATTGCCTATCCTTTCCACACAACCCTGGATTCACAGATCGCGGTCATGGACTTTTTCTGTTGTCCAGAAATCTTGCTGGCCATATTAACTATTTTGTATAATTTAATCTTGTTCATAACTGACAGGGAAAAGTACAAAAAAGTTCAAATGCATTCAACAAAAAAGAGATAGTAAAGAGCCGTCATGTCTTCATCTACTTTCAACTGTCTCAATTTCTGTAAAAAAAAAAAAAAAGAAAGAAAAAAGTACAACCGCTGCAGACCATTTTTTAGGGATGGCATCAGTATTGGAATTCCATGTTAGAATTCCATGCGATTGCACACACATTTGCACCTGGGGCAATTTAGTATAGCCAGTCCACCTGCATGCATGTTTTTCTGTGGTGGGAGGAAATCACTCGAAGGAAATTCATACACAGGGACAAAATGCTCAGAAAGTCTGCACAGACAGTAACCTGAACTCAGGATAGAATTGAGACTTTTGCTCATTCTTACTGCTGCACCTCCATGTCATAATGTGATGTTTTAAGGACAATGAGAACAAACTCTAAAAGCTTGAACCCCTTCTGATATCAATAACCTCAAAAACAAATCTGTGACCTAAAAACACTTGCTGTCGCACACACACACACACATACACACACACAAACAAACAAATGCATATATTCTCATACTGTTGCTGACAGAAAGGGCAGAATTTGCAAGTTGTGGCATTTAAAAACTAATAGCCAAGTAGAAGCGTTAGATCATTAAACCCACGTCTCGTATTCCACTTTGTCTGCAGTCATGAGAGGTGTGGAAGTAGCTGAAGCTACTTCTGGAAAGATCCAGATTTAATGTGATTTTCTAGCCTAAAGAAATACAAAGAGGGTACCAGATGTTTCAGATGAAAGCTTAAAAGACATGTTGTGCCAGTACACAGTGGTTAAAAAAGCAATCAGATGTAAAGAGTTGAGTCTTGCAACTTGCCATTCTTCAACCGCAGATAAAGCTATCTCAAAGAGATGCAAGTAAAACTTCATGCAAACTGTGAAGTATGCCTACAGAATTGGTATCAAGACAATCAAAATATAGTAAGGTATACAGACATACTACAAATCGAAAAGTTAAAGGAAATTGTTTCCTGATTTACTTCCTCATTTGCAGCTTAAATTTAAAGTCGGAGATTTTGGTGGAAACTTCCGAACAGCTACACGCCCTCTTTAAAGAAAACACATGCACAGGCTAGAACACCTCAGTGTTGATGCAAAAGGCTGATCATTCTGAATTGACGGGCAACAAGCAACATGATTGCTTAGAGATCATTTTAGGAGCAACAGAGAGATCATTTAAGTATGGTTAATTTCTGTAATGCTAACTGGCCTTGCATTGGGTTGTTTAATTACTTGTTTCTGCAGTTGGATGAAACTGTCCGTTGCCCACAGACATAAAATAGATACATATAGAAGAAGTTATAAATGAATACAGTGTGCCAATTCCTTGAAAGTTGTGAACAGAAGTACGCAGGCAGTTATACCACCTCTTCATAGTTATTTCTGGTTTATCATCTTTAATTGCTGTGCTGTATGGAAATCGGTAGGACAGTTTAACGAAATACTTATCTATGCGGGATATTTTAAGGGTCCAGCTTGTAGAAGTCTCTCTCTCTCTCTCTCTCTCTCTCTCTCTCTCGCTTTCTCTCTCCCTCTATCTCCAGAGATAAAGCAGTTATTCTTCAGTTTCCCCTTAAGCCTGCCCAGAGCAGGAAGTCACAGGATCCATCAGGCAAACTTTAATTACTGTTACCGTGCCACCCAGTTCCCATTAGAATACCGGCAAAATAATTACCACTTCCATCACAGTCACCACCAGTCCTTCCAGCCCATCACATTAAAGACATACCTGCCACTCCACTTGCCTAATAAGCAAACCAATCACCAGCCTCCTCTCTAGCCAAGGGGTTGATGGGTAGGGGGATGGGGAGCAGTACCAGAGTTGCTCTGGTACTCCTAGGATAAAAAAGCTCATGTAATTCAATTTGGCATACCATCTTTTTTGATCACAATCGTGTATGTGTAACCCTGGTCTATTATTTTTTTTAATGTATTCACATTCCCTTTGTTTTCTAAGTGGCTGCAATCACACTGGGGCTTTTCTTCCAAGCGGCAATTGCTATTTAATAACCCCATGATGGATGGCAGACATTAGCATGGATTCTTGCCCTTCCTCTTAGCATGGACATAAGGCATGCGAATGGGAATGGGAACATAATCAGAGATATTCTCTTTCTCAGACATTATATCACCCCCTCTTTACCAGTGTGTACCAGAAAAAGCTCATCGCTGTTGTTCAGCAGTTCAGCAGCAGTGGCTCAGAAAGAGAAACCAGCATCTCCTGGGAGTCCATCTTTAATGTGAGCAACAGTCGACCACTTGTTCCTGCCATAATCCAGCTTTGGCTGAGCCCATTTTAGTCTTATTGTTTTTCAGCCCCCTCAGCCCAGTGCCTGTCAAATTTATTGGGTCTCATCGATTGAATCCTGCAGATTACAGGGAGACACAATTCCACGGCACACTTGAGAGGGATTACGGCGCGAGGAGCATGCAGTTGGGGATTCTGCTGGCTACTTGGATTCAGTGGGATTTGCTAATCCCTTTAAATCAGCTCTGTTAATCCCGCTCCCATTCTCTCCCAGCCGCTACCAAACACCCACCCGCCCACCCCCACTTCTGTTAGCTCACATATAAACACACACACATTTGTTTTACAATCCTTGAGAGGACCTTCCAGTGACATAGATATTAACGCAGCTAATAAATGCTATGCCTTCACCAAAATCTCACCCAGACCTCATTAACCAAAAGAAAACCTTTTGGCTTTTTTAGATTTTCTCAAAATAAAAGCTGCAGTTGGAAAAAATGACAAATGTCCCCACCAACATACAAACACACACACACGTGCACACACACACACACACACACACACACACACACACACACACACACACACACACACAACCCTTCCCAGTGGTTTACTAAGTGCAGCATTATTCGCTTCCCTAATTACCTCGTTTTGGCATCTTCCATTAGCGATACTGTGGGGAACTGCTGGGGAACCTCACAGGCAAATGTTGACAGCAAGGAAGCATATCAGAATGCACTTGGGCCCATCAATGCATGTGCACTGTGAAACTAGTGAAAAAACACTACACAAAGGAAAGCACAAAGTGGAAGTGTCAGATTCGTTTTGCTGTTTTATATGCAACAGCACTGTAGTAGTTCTCCATGGCCCTCAACTGATGCATTTCTTACATCTCTATTAGATCGAACTCAGTGGCAGTGCTTTATGCCATTATATTCAATAAAGTGGAGTTAGATTGCATATCAAGTTTAGGACATTTGTATTCAGGTAATATAACAGAAATGTCATATACCATACCACGAAACTGATAGAAGGGTTGTTTTTCAAAACGCCGATACGGAGACTAGGACCAAACTGAGCTGACTAATAATTTTACAGCATTTTGCATTATATAGTGGATGTGCCACATAATCTAAGTCTAATAATAAGCAGGTAAAGTATGTTATTTAACAAAGAAACACCTGTAACCATTGATATGAAGAACGATTTCTGTTAGGAGACATTTATTTAATGTTTATATACACGTCCTCAGGATGGAGGATTACGCAAACTGCAATTTTTGTCTTATTACCTTCAAGAAAGAGAGGACAGAGAAGCTGGTGAGGGCTCTTGTGATGTAAATTATAACAGGGATCCCATGATATATGTAACTATGAGCAACTAAAAAGCACAATTTTTTTTTGTTTATTAATAGATTAAAATGTTTGAATAGTTGGCAAAAAATGATCATGTTTTATTACTTACTTAACAAGTGCCAGTGATACTAAGTATTATCCATTACAAAGTAAATGTGAGTTGTGACAACACCTAATCCTGTTCCTCATGCAGCACCTTTTCACTTTTTAACCGTACCGCATGTGAATATCCAGAGTTTGAGTGTGGAGCCCATCACATGCCATTACGTGAAAGAAGAGCAACAGTGGACGAGCAGCATATGACAGCAGAGATGATAAATCCTGCTTAGTGCTTCCACCATCTTTCCCCAACCCTATCATGGCTGTTTGAATATGCTTACAGACACCTGATGGAAAAGAAGGTGTATCCTACATGATCAATCCTTGCGGGTGCCAAAACAGATGGACGTGTATGTGTGTGCATGGAGAGATGGTAATATTTACGGCCCTTGAAGTATGAAGAGGAGGGGTTGCACGTTCCTCATCAGCCGAGCTTGACGTAATGTTCTCTGAGATGGATAGCCTTATCTTCATTCTCCACCCAAAAAGGAAAGGTCACCACGGAGCAGTAAGCCTCATTTATGAGCCAATATATAAAAAGGAAATTCACTACTGACTTTACAGGCCTACTGAAAGTGGTACACAAACAAGCTTGCCATCTACATATATTGTGCTCGATGGACAGAATTAAGTCAGAGCTCTAGACCACAAGCGCATAGACTCACAGGGGTCTGAGTGTGATTCTGATCCATTCATCATAAATAAGTACGTCTGCACACAGCTTACAGAAAATATCTCCCAAAGTGGAACACTGATACATTCTTAGGGAAACAGCAGTTTGTTAAAGGTGCTGACAAAGGTTCTGATTGACAAAGAGACATGGTGGTCTGCTCCGTTTACCTGGTAATGGGATCTTTTAGCCCAGCAGGCCAGCTGAATGGAGCAACTCCTTGCTCATTATGTTACTGATAAACTGTGTACATGGCCACGGATCATTAGTCCAGCAGGGCTGCCTTGCTTGCTGTGGGGGGGAGAGAAACCTTTAACGTCTCAACAGACCCTCACATTAAATGCAACCACAGACAATATTAATTGTGTCAGAGCCTAGAGAAAAGGTGTTGATCTGGGATCAGGTTTTAGTGCTTGGATCCTACCATAATGCAGTAATGAAAAAAGCTAAGTAAATGTTTACCTTAAGTAAACTTGCTTGATGTCGATGAATATGGACCCATGTTGTGCTATATATGTGTGATAAACAGTGACTCTTAAAGAGAAAAATAATCTAACAGATGGTACATGCACAATCTCATATGTGGGGTTCCTCAAGAGATGTTTGGATGGTTAGCTGCACAAACCAAGGAGCTGTTTAAGGTGCTGAATAAACATTTTAAACAGTCTGAAAAAGTGCAGCAACTGGGTAGGTTTCTCACGGTTCAATAGAAAGTCTGGGTTAGCCTTGAGGTGGTGGTGGTGAGCCTTGAATAGCCCTATTTGACTTTCTAGACCTTGTAGCCATGCTCATATGCGACTACAACAGCTGTACGGCTTTTTGCATATCTCGGCTCCTTCATAGATTTTAGACCTCTGTTCAATGAGGCAATCAATTGTGCTGCTGTTGTACACACAAACAAGTGGCTTTAGCTTTAAATGACTGCTGCTGGTCTTTTGAAATATGAATACATAGCTTTCTTCCCTGTACCGCAGGCAGTTCTACAGTTAAAACCTAATCCAAACTAGATCAAACATCAGGCTCCTAGCAGTAATATGCAAAAGATTCACAAGACCTTGATGTCCTGGATCAGATGTGGTCGACTGGGATGAGAGCTTTAACCCCTAGAATGCTAGGACTATTATTTCTAAGCATAATGCACAATGCAAGAATAGAAAAACTCGAAATTGTTCCCAAATGAATACATTATTTTAAATACTGCTTAACTGGATTTCAATTCTGTGTGATTTCTCGAAGCCTAAACCTAAACAAATTTCCCAACAGGCCTAAATTTCTGTCCAAAATTTGTTACTTCCTGCATGCTGGGCTACAGGAAGATATGCTGTTACATAACTATTATAGCCAGGGTTTTTAAGATAGGACAACAGCATTAAAATCTGAATAGAAAGTATTTTTCTACGTTTACGTATTCAGCTCTACAAGCAACATTGTCACACTGCAAAGTCGAAGGACGCTTTGAAAAGGTTTTTAAAAAATAAATAAATAAACAAACAAACAAACGTCACAGGCAAATAATGTTAGTAATTGTGGAACACTGGAGCATGAACATAAAAAATATTGTTTCTGTAAAGAACGAACCAAAATGAAAAATCATGTCTAATCCCTGGACATGAGGATTTTCTATAAGCGGTTTGTAATATCTGAAATACACTGAATGAATTATAGTTCTGTTGGGTGTGATATTGCACTTTCAGCAGCTGAAGCTGAACTGAGAACAGCTGCCTGACAGGTCACATGTTAGCGATGACTAAACGTTTGATAAAATAGTTAGATACACATGATTCGGTTTGACTACACTACCTAGGCTGTAGATGGTTTTATTTCCTTCTTAATGAAGTGCATTTTAGAGGAAGCAGCCAGGCATCTGGAATCATCCTAAACAAGGAAGTAAAGTACAGATGATTATGTAAATGTAAATGACCATAGCAAATAAAAACTGAGTTGTAAGGTCATCTCAGGAGTACGGAGTAAGGAGTACATTCTGAAGGAAATGTTTAAAAGTTTTTTAAACATTGAAGTGAACCTACTAAACGGGAGTACCCACTGATGCTCACTAAATACTACCAAACTAAAGGTGTCTCATGTCTCATCTGAGCAACATAAAATAATGAAGATGCAAAAATTGTAATTTGTCAGATTAAAGTGTATTTCAGCAAGGTGCTCCTGCTATAATTAAAAGTTAGTTTGAAGAAGAAGAAGAAGAAGAAGAAGAAGAAGATAGACCTTACAGTACAATGAAATTCTTTCATTTGGAATTCTTTTGTTTGGAAAATGGGGTCTGAGCAGTGGGTTGGCCATGAACCAGAGAGGGTTATGGGACCTGCTCAAGGCCCAACAGTGGCACCTTGGTGGTGCTGGGGCTTTGACCTCTGACCATGTGAACCTTTGCGATAGATCATCAAGGTGGTTATTCACATCTGAGAACAGATATGACATACAGCTCTGTGACCTAAAACATGGCACTTAGGACCTAAAAAAACAAAGGTCTACAGCCCAGGTTTCCATACTGCTGCAGAGATGAATTTAAACACACACACACACACACTACAGCAGTACTGCTGCTTTTCAGCCTGTCTTTAATTATGCCCATGCCAGCCCTGATGAAGCTCACCTAAAAAGGTCTAATTGCTACAAATTACCAATGCCACAAAGTGCTCTTCGTTTAAACCTGGAGCAGAGAGTTGGGAAGGCCAGAGTGACTACAGCAGACACACAGAATCCAGTACCAGCTGTAAAGCTCTACACCACTACTAGCCCAAGCAGAGGAGGGGATTAAGGCTGAACAACCATATTAGTCAGCTATTTGCATAGCTTCTTTTATATCTTTCCCTTTCACGCCTGTTCTTTCATCCGTTTCTTCGCCAAAGAGCACGGGTGTTCTTGGACAACAATGTCTTTGTCTTCAGGAGCAAGAGGTGAAATGGCATTAGAAAGGAGGCTAAATGCACCGATTACCCCCATAAATAATTCACACTGGATTATCAAAATGCATTTCAGTTCACCGCTGACTTGGAGAATAAATAAAGGTCAGGTAATCACATATTAGAGTGCAATCGCACAGATCCAGTGTGGTGTCTGGAAAGCGGCAGAGAGCAGCTGCAGGAACATCCCCCCCATCACACACACAGACACACACCCCATTCCTCACGCTCCCAGTCACTCATTATAATCCTGTCACCTCATCATCTCTCATCAGGCGCTGAACCACTGCAAATACTGTGTGTGGAAATCAGGCAGGCCACTTTATTATCTGTGCAATATTAGTGCCACAGCTCATACGTGTATGCACACACAGGAGTACACACACATGGAGTGACTATCACACGCGTGAGCATGCATGCATAAATTTCATCAGTCATCTTTCCGTCACATGCAAGTCATTTGAGATATTCCCCGATGTTCATTTGAATGGACTTTGAGCAAATTAAGTAACAAGGAAGCAGATCAGGGATCTTAATGCTAGCTGAGGTGCCGAGCTTCCAAAAACAGACGTAGTGGCAGAGGGGGGCGAATAACTAAATGAACAAACACTATGCTGAGGGGAAGCTGACTGCTGATCAACAAGACATGTACTGAGTGATCAGGGTGCATAGCAGCCCTACCCAGAGAGACAGCTGTGATTTTTTTTCTGGTTTTCTCCTCCTTATCTTCTTCTCTCCCCTTCTCAATCATTCTTTTTCCTGGGAATCTGTTTATCCAGGCAGGGTGGCTTTGAACCCTGGAGTCTTTGTAGTTCTGAGGTTTGCGGTGAACGGTAGCACCTGCTAATGTCAATGCTAATGACACAAGCCCTGGTCCCCTCCCTGTTGACATACTTAAAAAAGAGGAGCACAAAGGCAGAAGATTTTTTATTTTTGAGTAGGATCCCAGAATTTATTTATGAATGCATTCAAAACACCAATAGGGAAAACAAAGTGGGAAGGGGGGAAGGAAAGTACTGCAAGAGGTGCAAAAGTCTACAGCTGGTATGAACAGTTATTTCTCAAGATGAGCATAGGCACATGGAGAGGCTAGCACCTCAGGAGACAAACGGCAATCCCCCTTTTCCTGAACAAGGCTACGAGAAGCGACGCAGTGAAATGAAGAAATAAGTCTAGAAGAACCTGGTGCAATGCATCCCTGCTGGGGTTGTGGCTCAGTGGCCCACTGCGATGCTAAGCACTTTTGTAGAGCAGCAAGAAATGCGGGCATATCAGTGTCAAAGGAAAACTGCAAAGCTAGTCAAGCAATATCTTGCTGCATGAAATGAAAGGCTCCACCCCTTCCATTTTTCCAATTTTTGAAGCTCTCCCATTTCATTTTTACATGAGGAGAAAGTGTGACTGAGAATCAGGTCCTCACAGGTCTTCCTGCCTCTCAATCACACCTCAGCCTTTTTCTCTCAAAAGCACGATCCCTGCTGCCTGTTCCACTCGCCTGTTTGCTTTCTCTTGCTCCGATTTAGCAGCTGACGCTAACTGGCTCTTATTTAGCAATTAGTGCCGGCTTCCACAATGAGACTAACCGCAGGTCTCTCGCCCTAAAAATATAAACACATCAAAAGCGATTCAATTAACTTGCCCACAAAACACAAATGGGAGATCATCACATTACGCAAATTAGAACACTATGAAGGAGCATAACAACATGCTGGAACATGTTAATTAGAAACTTTCAGGCATTACAGATCTGCAGGGAGATGGGATTGACCCGAAATAAACAGTCGGCAGAGCATTACACACTGTGATTAGATAGCAGCTCTTATGTGAACAGCAATAACTCCACTCTGAGATTACAACACATTTTCCCCATTTATGATCGAGAGCCAGACTATTAATGGCAGTTAGCGATGGGTAATGGCTTTTGGCTGAGATAGCTTGATTTTAGACAGGTTTGCCCAATAAAAAGGAAAGCTTTGTAAGCATGTCAAGCACTTCAGAAAAAGTTCAATGCTAATAGTATAACTGAAAAAGGGTAGAACCTCTTACGCTTGTTCATTTTCTCACCTTTGACATGTCTTTTGATACATGAATAAAATCAAATGAGCTGCTCTGAAAAAAAAATTGTTCCTATCAAGCAAGTAAATGAGTGTGTAGAAGTATTAATTTTACATCCTTATGAATAATGCAGCAATGTTCCTGAAAAATGCCACGAACGTGTAAGTGTCAACGCAGATGAAATGGAAAAGGAACTCTGATGAGCAAAGCCAGTGCTTTGTCTGCTTCATTTGTGCCAGTACGGATGAGTTGAACCTTGCCGAAGGGTCTTGGCTGGACGGTGATGTTTATCGATAGGAACAGTGTGTGGTCGATGCTGGGAGCAGTGATCCAACTGCGTTCGAAGTGCATCTCCACCGACTCGTATAACATGTGCAAGTAGGTGGCAGGTGGGTCAAGGAGGTGATTAAACTGTGTAACACAGCATCTCAAATCTGCTAGTCATTTTTTAAAAATGATTTTTCTTTTTCTTTACAGTGAATTAGACCAGAAGCTGGTGCTGCTTTACAGATAAACACTAGTGGCAGGTGGGAAGCTATGACACTGACTAAAAGACAGACAGAGCCGCAGACAGACAGACAGACAGACAGACAGACAGATAGATAGATAGATAGATAGATAGATAGATAGATAGAGTTCTAAATTTAGGGGTGAGAATAGCTCCTTTTATGATGATCAAAATAATAACTGACATAACACATCTCAGGAGATTTTCCTTTACTGCATCACTTGACGCTTCAAAAGATCTCCCAGCCGCACAGTGTGTTTGTGCATAGTGTATACATATAGACGGTAACAGGATGCCCAGATTAGACTTGATCTGACCGTGAGTTGACAGGGGTTTTTTCTGTGATCAGTGAGTGAGTTCAGATGCGCTAGAGAGAACTTACCTATGAGCTGACAGGGGGATGTTATTGAGGGACTGCTCCTTTGATCCGAGCTGCTATCAAAAGCTTCTCCACCATTTCCTGGGGTCGATACCTGACAGCTCACAACACTACGTGCAGTTGCCATGGCTTCCCTGCTGATTTTGCAGTGCCTGAGCTCCTGACCCCTGGTTCCTTTAGAGCAGGTCCCAAAGGTAGATGCTGGAGTAAAGCTGCCTGTCAAACATTGCCAATGCCTGTATACCCCCTACTATGGAACAAAAACTAGGAACTCCATCACATACAGGAGAAAAGCATTTTGGAGAACTGGTTAGGAAGTTGGTTAGGAAATCGTGTTCTACAGGCATCAATTCTTTGATGAACAGAACTTTTGATGTACTGCTGATGGGCCTTTAATGGTTAAGGGGCATAAGCAGGTACTAAAAATCGTCATCATCACTTTCACAATATGTGCCACTTTAACATTTTAACCTTTATGTGAACAGCTCAGGAGAAACGAATTGAACAAATTCTCAACCCTACAATCTTGCTTTTTCTTGCTTGTCATCTGTTTTTATTATCCCTTCTTCTCCATTCCTACTTAATTCGATTTAAATGGATACCTTCCTTGCCCCATGTGTGTACTTCCCTTTTTTCTTTGTTGTTTATTCTTTCACTTGGCACCGAAAACACTAGCACAGCACTAACGCTGACCCCGCTGAGAATGCACTTTCAGGCCATCTCTCTCTCTTTCTTTCTCTCTCTCTCTCTCTCTCTCTCTCTCTCTCTTTCTCCCCGACACCCAACGTCTATCCTAAACCCACACTGCCTTTTGCTATCTGGACTGAGGGCTGCAGGCTGTGACCTCTCTGATCAGCCCTGGGGGAAAAAAGAAAAAAATGTCCAGACCCCGAAATCCCTCTGGCTGAGAATCAGTCAGTGTATCTGTAATGCTTAGATGAACTCCTTCTATGTATGATTTGTGGCCCTGTTTCCATCAGTAAATATAGGTCTTATCGACCTGAGCACAAACCAAGTGCTGGGCTATTTGCTCAAAGGCCAATCCTGCCCCCTGCCACCTACCCATGAACAGGTTTGTGTTTTCTGATAAAGGACAGAGGAGAACTGAGCATATGGCATTATGTGACCAATCCCCCATCCCTCCAACCCACCTTTGTTCCACCACTGTTGGACTCTGTGAACAAAAATGAGCCAAAACAAAGGTCCTGAAGGGAAAGCAGGAATTAAGGAGCAGGCTGATTAGACATGGTGCTCTTGGGTTTGGGAGCTGTAGTAACAGGAATGATAAATAATGTTGAAGAAGAAGCTTAGCCTAGCACTGTGCCCCAGCTCCTGCAGTGAGGCTTAAACTGAACCCGTGATCATTCCTAAAACCTCTTGGAGGAAGCACTACAGCAGCCCGAGACACACCAGATATGTTCCTGCTGCTACATACATGCATCAGCGCCAAGCAAACACTCCAGCTGCTGAATCAAATCACATGGCCCTTTCTAATGAAAGATAAGCCTGTTGGAAAAATATGCCATGCTTTCCCTGAGTAGCGGTGACTTCTTACTATAAGAAATTTTTACAAGCCGAACAAACCCAGACCACCCCCTCACAGTTTTTAGTTATCTTCAGATATTTTTTTTTAGATTCAGATATTTCCACTTTCCATTTATTAATTACTACAGGAACATACTACATATATTTAAATCTGTAAACCTGGTCTTTCACAAAATGTCCCCACAGCATCAACCTTTTTATAATTTCCTGTCACTGAGGGAACACTTAACAGAGAAATACACACACACACACCAGCGGCAAACAACTCTTCACAAAACTAATTTAATCACTGACGCAAAGCTCCTTTCCCAGCGTGGGCTCTGCGTCCAATTATGAATTCATTTATTTCCGATTTATTTTATGTCAAACATGCGCCGCACCTCAGAATCTAATGGCGTACATTTGTGTCATGTGGCAAGGCTCGTGCTGGGTGATTGAGCAGAAGCAAGGTGTGTTGGGATAGTGCTGGTCTCTTATGGGAGTTTGAGTAGCAGGGTGAACTAGCACTGTGAGCTAATCCTGGACAAATCGCTAAGAAAGCGGGCTGAAACTGGGTGAGAGAGAGAGAGAGAGAAAGAGAGTCAAGGAAAAATGGTTTTGCTGCAATGTGATTTCAAGGCTGAAAATGGGGCGTATAACCAAGTCTAATATGCGCTTGGTTAATGTTTTGTATAATCTTCCCAAATTAATATGTTAGACACAATTGCCTCGTAATTAATTCCTGTGAGTATACCCAATAAGGAGATTTATTCAGAACTGTCAATCACGCCATAAAATCCATCCCACCAAAGGGATTACACACCAGACCCGCATAATTCCAATTATATGGTAATGTGGAATTACACGGGTCTATTGACCATATATACTATGTATGTATAAACAGCCATTACCTGGGTAGTAAAAAGCCCTGCTGACAAGGGCTGATCATCAAAAGGAAGGTCATTCTAATGGATGAACAGTCTGGCCATAGCCTTTTCTTTTTATGGCTTCATAAAGAATGTGTCTCAGTGGGGCTATCAGAGCTGGGACTGTCCCACTCTCTATTGCATTCTGCTATCTCTTAGCCATCCGGCTCTACTTCTGCAGCTGCATGACTGGCGTGTTGGAATATATGCATTTATGTTCAAAAAGGCACAATGGAGTTGCAGTCTTGTGTCCTGGGAGTCAGGACTCAAGGTTAGCGGAGGAGAGAGGCAGCCGGCTTAGAGGGAGCTAGCCTTTGATCACAGGGGAGATTTAAGCTGCAGTGACAGTTCAGCTTTGCTCTGGACCCGATTCAAACTAGCACGTCACCTCTGGGATCCCATGTTGGTCGTGTGTGTGTATTTGCATTGTACAAGAGGAAGCCACTGGCAAACAATATATAATAGTAATTGTGATAACTGCGATGGAAAGAAAAAGTACTATTGTTTTTGAGATATTACTGAATTGTAGCAACACTTTCTACTTTAGAACTTTATTTTACTTGTAATGTTTCATTTGTAATGTGTAAACGCATTTATGAAAGCATCAAATACACGACACATATATTTTCATGCATCTTTATGCATTTTGGCAAAACGTTGTCTGGTCTTTTTCCAATCTTCGACTGTGTGTTCTAATGTCTGTGAGTCAGTGCTCACTGCAGCCCCAGATTCCTGTTCTTGGCTGACAGGATTTGAATCGGATGCGATCTTCCTTTGTTATAGCCCGTCCACCTTGAGGTTTGACATGCTGTGCATTCAAAGATACTTTTCTGCTCACTACGATGGTAAAGAGTATTTGACTTATCATAGCCTTTCTGTCAACTCAAAGCATCTTGGCCATTCTCTTCAGACCTCTCCCATCAACAAGGCGTTTCCACCTGCAGAAGATCTTATCCACCAACATCCATGCCAACACTGAGGTCACATTTTTCCCATATCTGCTCTTTAATGTGAACATAAACTGAAGTGCTTATCTCACATCGATATGATTTTATGCATTGCACTCCTGCCACATGATTGTGCACACACACACACACACACACACACACACACACACACATATATATATATATATATATATATATATATATAT
>JAQMCW010000034.1:4332286-4347716 GCA_030068335.1 Chrysichthys cranchii
ACTAACCTTGCATGAGTCGACATCTGGCGTTAAGGAAGTGAGGAGGAAGATGGGCGGGGAGGAGGTTACTGTACAGCAAATGAACGCACATCTGTCCGAGACCAATTAAAGGGACACGTGCGTCTTTGATAGGTACGGAATACACAATTGTGCAATACGCAAATAGAAAATGCGAAAACATTGGCGCATACGAAGCAGAAGGGGAAAATGGCAGAGGCTGTGTTTGTTTGGCACCCGATTATGTGGTCATGACCAGATGCAAAATTTTGCTGATTATTTTGGTCGGGAACCGATTTGTTCATGTTCAGAGGCGTTCGTGACCAGAGGTTCCACTGTATCTTTAAAGTATTTCTCAAAAGGCTAACTATATTATACTGTATTTTAAAAGGTACGCACCCTTCACATTACCATAAAAAATATACAAACTAAAGATACAAAAGATGTACCCTAACTACTCTACTAAAAGGAATGTCCAAATAAGATGCACCATATAATAAAACGCATATGTAGTATGCATCATATGATAGAAAAGTATGCGTAATTTGCACTATATGATAAAATGTGTAGTATGCGCCATATGATTAAAAAAAAGTATACGTAGTTTGCACCATATGATAAAATGTGTAGCATGCACCATATAATAAAAAGTATATATAGTATGCATTAAATGATAGGAAAGTATGCGTAGTTTGCACCATATAATAAAAAGTATGTGTAGTGTGCACCATATGATTTTTTAAAAAGTATGTGTAGTTTGCACCATATGATAAAACTTATATGTAGTATGCATCATACGAAAGAAAAGTACGCATAGTTTGCACCATATGATTTAAAAAAAAGTATGCGTCGTTGGCACCATATGATAAAATATGTAGCATGCACAATATAATAAAAAGTATACATAGTATGCATTATATGATAAGAAAGTATGTGTAGTTTGCACCATATAATAAAAAGTATACATTTTTTTAATACAAGTATAAAAAGTTTGCACCATATGATAAAACTTATATGTAGTATGCATCATACGAAAGAAAAGTATGCATAGTTTGCACCATATGATTAAAAAAATGTATGTGTCATTTGCACCATATGATAAAATATGTAGTGTGTACCATATAATAAAAAGTATGTGTAGTTTGCACCATATGATAAAACTTATATGTAGTATGCATCATACAAAAGAAAAGTATGCATAGTTTGCACCATATGATTAAAAAAGTTTGTGTATTATGCACCACATGATAAAGTATGCATAGTTTGCACCATATGATAAAATGTGTAGCATGCACCATATCATTTTTTAAAAAGTATGCGTAGTTTGCACCCTATGATTAAAAAAAAGTACGCGTAGTTTGCACTATATGATAAAATGTGTAATATGCACCATATAATAAAAAAAAGTATATATATTAAATGATAGGAAAGTACGCGTAGCTTGCACCATATAATAAAAAGAATGTGTAGTGTGCACCATATGAATATAAGTATAGTAAGTCGTATATCCCGGTAGTGTGTGGTTTTGGGATGCAGCCTATGTATATTTTGATGATTATTTCCGGTTCGGAAGTCGTCCCCAGCCTCTCTCTAAGCTGGCTCGGCAATGTTCAAAATGCCTTTTTTTTCAACTCTATTACAAACTCGGGGGGTACAACAAAATCGAAAATGGATATATTAAGAAGTGTAACGTTATCCTCAGTTATCAGATGTTTCCAATTACCATATCGGAGGGAAGTGACTCTCCAGCCTCGCGCTCAGCTCACTGGCCGTTGTGTCCGAGGCGAGTGCGCCGAGGCCGTTATATACCCCTCTAAAAATAGCTCACCTTTCACTGCCATGTACGGCCTGACTGATAGCAACATCCGACCAACCACGCTCTGATATTCAAATTTTACCCCGCCTCTTTGCCAGTTTTAGCGCCGCCTCCAATGGGTGCCGCGGAGATCGTCAGCCCCATTTACTATATATGGTCACGCACGGAATTGATTGACAGCCGACATCACGCCCCTCTCGTGAGTCGCTCAGCTTCCTTTTACTCGCCAGAGACGGCTAAAGCCCGAGCAACTTGGCTGCTTGTGCTACCGCTGAAGCACGGGCAAGTGAACGGAAAGGCTACCTGGATTGTACAGAGCAGAGGCGGCAGTGTAGCGATGCGGAATTAGGTGGCCGTTTGTTTTTCCGGGCAAGCAGCGGAAGACCGGGATTGCAATTTAAGTGACACGACATTTTGGGTTTTTTTGGTGTTTTTTTTTTTTTTGGTTAAAAAAAAAAAACTAACAATAATTTCATAAGTTCTTCTTCATATTGCTCCGCTTTGCATTATTTATTATCTTCAGTACAAATTCCGTTTTTCCTGGAGCGCGCGCCCGGTCACGTATCTGAAGAGTTGTTACCGTTGTTGTTGTTGTTGTTGTTGTTTCCACTGATTTTCTTTTTGTTTTGTTTTTTGTTGTTGTTGTTGTTGGGTTTTGGGGGTTTTTTTTCTTGCAAAGTGGGTGCTATTTCGGTTATCACGGGATCAAAGTGTCCTTCTTGAGAGCATCAAAAATGGACGTGTTGGCGAATTACAGTATCTTTCAGGAACTTCAGCTTGTCCATGACACAGGCTACTTCTCGGCGATGCCGTCGCTGGAGGAGAACTGGCAGCAGGTGAGCGTGTGTGTGTGCGTGCGCGCGCGCGCGGTCGTTACTATGGCGCCCTTAGTTACAGGCTACGTCTCGAATCTGCGAGACTGACTACCAAAACAGTAAAAATGCTAACCTGCGACGGCGTACTTTACTGACACGTCAGTGTAACACGGCTCTAGGAGATGAACTGTGTATAGAGAGTTACCGTAGAGAGCTTCTAATGAGTAATGTGAGCTGAACTCCACTCACTGAATCAAGTGAAGCAGGAGCACCACGCGGGTTCCGGTGTTTCCAAAACACACGCGCGCGCCTCTCTCTCTCTCTCTCTCTCTCTCACGCGCTCGCGCTCTCCGTCTCGTGCCGCGCTGCTGGTGCACGCACCTCTTTGACCATTTATTTGTTTATATTTGTTGTGATCAGTGAGTTGCTGGGAAGGATTTTTTTTTTTAAATAGTAAGGTGTGTGTGTGTTAGTATTTTTGGTCAGTGGCGACCCTCGAAGGCGAAGATGAACATTTGACTAAATAGCAAGAATCTCGTGTTTAAACAAACGTCCATCTGTCAGACTGCTGGTTTCCAGCTTGTCAGAAAGCCATGATCAAATGGCCGGTGATCAGGATCTAAAAGAGTCATAGCATGGATACTGCACGATGAAGAAAAGTCTCTAAAGTACTTTCTTTGGGGTGTTGTGTGTTTTTCCTCATGCACTCAGGCACACTGGACTGCAGGACCTGGTTCAGCTCTACAAACACACAGGAGCGCACATGGTGAAGGGAAGGTGTTAGATGAGCCCGTCCAGCCTCTTGGTTTTTTTTTTGTTTTGTTCGTTTTTTTTGCTAGCGTGTTATAAACACTGGGAGTGACGTTTCACTCATTTCGCTTGCCTCTACTCTATATCTGCAGTGTTTTTCAAATGCCAAGTGCAGTTCATCCCCCTGCATGATTCTCTGCATTTTAAACAGAAGGCTGTGAACTGAAATGAGGATTTGCCTCTTGATTATGATTTACCCAACCCAAGATTCAGCATCAGATCCTGGTTGCTCGGGTTCATAATCTGGCACCAGCTCGTTGCCATTCCACGGGCTTGACTCAGTTGGGAAACAGCTAGTGTGTGAACTTAAAAGAACATCTAGGATCTCCTATTAAACCTGCGTGCACACACTCGGAGGCACCAGCTGTGCTCCAGTAGGGGTGATGTGAACCCTTACGACAGTGATTAGTACACAGCCTGGTCTCCTTCATCTGTTCATCCAGGCCTCCATCACCTCACATCTTTGATATATCAAACAATAGATGGAGTAATTAGCCAGTGATTTCAATGTGCAGGTGTGTGTGTGTGTGTGTTGGGTGGGTGGGTGAATGTTTTGAAGTCAATTAATGGCAGAAGTACACATGGGGTCAATTTTTATCCTGCTGTTTTACATCAATTTTTCCATTAGAGCATTACTGGTGTGTGTGTGTGTGTGTGTGTGTGTGTGTGTGTGTGTGTGTGTGTGTGTGTGTGTGTGTGTGTCATAGGAAGCCTGTCTGAACTCTCTGTTTTGTTAAATGGTGTAATATTTAATTGGAATGATGGTTCAAAATGGACCAGTACACTTGCTGATTTACAGTACCCCAGTTTAGGGAAAAGAAAAGAAAAGAGCCAGTAAATGCAACCATGTTTACACAGCCGTCACAGTGAGGAACATATAATGAGTCTAATAGCTTTATGATGACTGGAAAGGAAACATTCCGCTGTAACCCCATCTCAACATTTTACATGTTTTCTCATTCTTGGCAAATGCTGTTGGTTGAACACTGGGTATAGCTTAGAAGGAAAAGGGAAGCAGTATTTTGGCAGAGGGACAATAAACTGCCATGTAATAGTGAGATAGTGAAGGGAAGAAAAGGCCTTGCTGGGTTGACAGGTGAATAAAAGAGGTGGGTGAATGGCAGTGCTGTAAAAATCTGATGCTTTTACTGGCAGTGATGGCTTGATAATTTGACTTCAGATCTTCCAGGGATAGGAACTGTCCTGTAGCCCAGGAGCAAGATACATGGACACACTCATTCCAGGGTGAGCAGCGCATGAATCAGACCCTAATGGGCACGATATGGGTGAATTAGGTTCTGGTGCTGTGGCTATGGAAAGGGCTGGGCAGCATGGGAGGGAGGGCAAGTGGGGACGAAGCACTGCACTACTATGATAAAGTCCTCACAGGGCCTGACGTGCGCCACATCCATTCCCCTAACGGGACTGGCGGCTGCTGGAACCACCCCCCACCCCCTCCTCCTTGAACAAAGACACCATCTCTCACTGTCAGGAGGAGACAGGAAAGTAAAAGCAAGAGGCAGTGAAAGACGGAGCTGAGCAGCTCGGTGTAATTATGGCACACCAACATCATCTTTTGCATTGAAGGTTGGGATTATTTCAGCAGTGACCCACAAGGAAGGTTAATTCAAAGAGCGGCTGTTTGCTCAACAAGGGGGCCCCTGTTGTCTCTTGCTCCCCTCCCCTAGCAGCACCACCCAGAGTGGTCCTCTGAGCGCCACGCTAGAGGCAGGCAGAGCAGGTGGAGAAGTCTGGGGAATCACTCCATGGAAGTAAACAACACCATTAGAAGCAAGCATGGCAGTCTGGCCAATTAGCAAGGATCACCTGAGAGATTGATTGCGGGGGTGTGTGTGTGCACATGTGTGTGAAGAGGAGGGGGGTGTTTCTTAGTGTCCATCCATCTGTCTCGCATGATCCAGGAAGTCAGTTTTCGTTCATCTTCTTTAGATGAGCATTTTTAATTATTAATTTTAAATTGGCCATCCTAAAAGTGGGTCACTCTGCATCACTTTGTCTTCCCTGCCTGGCAGAGCTGTCTCTCAAATTTGCCTCATTTTTCTCTGCGTGGTCCTGTTTGGAATTGTCCTTCTAGGTGAGGAATACAAAGCCTTTTGTTTCTCCTTTACCTGCATTTGTTTCTCAGAGCATTATTTAAAGCTCATAGGCCTGTTCTTATTGAAAAGCATGGTGCAGCAAGTGGTTATACAATACCAGAAGTCCTGTTTGTCCTGAAAAATCCCAGCCGTAAGATGGTGACAGACAGGAAACCTGGTGGCTCCACTGGTTTGACCACCTGTTCCATTAACACCTTTCATAAGTGTGCCACAAAGGGGCTTGATTTGGCTGAGGGGATTACATTGTGTCCACATATAAACCTTGACAGCAAGCACACCCTTAAGGCTTTCTATTGATGCAGTTCTGCAGGGCACGGAGCCACATTGCATGCATTTGAACTGGATTATTCTGGAGCAGGGTCATGTAACCCCAATACTCAGGCTGTAGACAGCCATCACAGGGCAAAGACAGCACATGCTCTCATCCAGGGAGTTCTGTCTGTCCCAGAGAAGCCAAGTTTGACAAGATAATGAATCACCCCGCATGCATAGTCCGCTCTGCAGTTTTTCACATTTCATAGCCCAGTAACTCTCAGAACAGTGGCAGTGGGGTGGGGGAAAGCAAGTGTAAGAGCATCCAGTACCATTAAAAATGCATTCAAATTGAGTTTGCTGCGTTTCGGAAGCTTTCATAAACCCTTCCACCCACACTTGTTCTCCTCTAGCCACCTCCCTTTATCCTGTCTCCTGTAGACTTCTGTCCAAGCGGTGGCCTGCTTTAAATTTCATTGGCACCCTATAGGATGCCCCCCTGGTCATGTTAAGGTTGATCCAGCTGTAGGAAGAGCTCCCATTTTTGTCTGTAACAAACAAAAAGCACATTGTGTAATTCTTTGAGTGAAGATGGTTCATCACAGTGTATCCATTGAGGACGCAGAATGCCGAAGTCCAATCTTAACTGCCTCCAGCACCTTCTGAGTCTGGAAAATCTCTAGGATTATGGCCAACCAAACCATAGGGCTGATGAGAGGGAACCTGTCAGATGTCCCACATTAGAAATGAGACTGTGCAAGGACTCTAGACACCTGTATAGCTTTAGCACTTAAGACTCTGCACTGCTCCATAGCTCATATGGGCTTTACAGGAATAAAATTTGTATATTCAAGATAATTCTTCTATATAATGATATTCCGAGAGAAGTCTGTCTGTTTAGAACTTGTTTGTCCATGCCAGTATTCTTGCCAATCGTATATCCTGTGGGACCACCACACTGACTCAGACCTCAGACCAGTTTTTCCAGTCCCTGCTTTGAAGTGATAACAGCGTTCTGCATGTGTTGACACTCAAGCATGTGGAGAAACGTGAGGCAGAGATCATGTTTCAAATTTCGTCCTGACAAATCAGCTGTCGCAAAACCATATTATTCAGTTAGTGCAGGCAGACAGGCCTGACTGCCCTCTCACATCCACGTATAGCTGCTCTGACCTCAATGTCTCAAACACCTGGGTCACAGGATGTGGGTCGTGGACAGTGCAGTGGTGTCTCTTGTGAATTTTTTTATTAGATTATTTTTACAATAGCCAAAAATAAAGAAGTGCACATGCTCTCTGGTATCAGCCCTTTCGTTTGAACGGGTTACCATGAATCAGCATGAGCTAGACAGTGTCGAGTCACCCACTGGGATTTAACAGCATGATGTCATAAAGCCAAGCCATTGTACCAAGCATTTCCTGGATTCGCTCTCTGCCACACAACAGAGAGAACAAAAGTCATCACAGTCTGGTTGGTGGTGTGGTTCCCATAGACATCCATGTTCTTTTCCCTGCTTCTCCTCATGCATCTGAGAACTCAACTACTCACTACAGTAGAGTATACAGTATGATCCCAGCTGAAGACCGCACTCTCTCTCTCTCTGTGTCAACCCAACCAGTCTCAATCAGTCCAACGCCAGGCAGCTGACAGTAATTAGATTCTGGCATGAGACAGCTGACTCTTTCATGAACAGGGCTAAGCCAGGTCTACTTTGAAGTGAGGCAGCTTTGCTTGCATACTTGTGTTGTTTTTGAGCAAGCATGTTGCTTGCGTACTCTACTTTTTGCACAAGTTTGCAATTTTGTGGCAATGTGAAAATGTCTCCAACTTCCAAAAGAAGCTCAGTAAACAACCAGCCACAGCAAAACCGTGAACAACTTCCAATTAAATTAACCACAAAAATCCATTAAGTGAAAGAGAAACAGCATAGATTGTACTCTGTCATAATTTCTGTGAAATTACCTCCACAATCTGCCTTTGAATGGACACCGAGACCTCACCAGTACAGGTTGATTGAAAGCTATTTACCAAGCGTCAGTTGCCGTGAAATTTGGCAGTTCCTCTATAACTTTTATTCTCTCTGCTAGATGTAGATCAAAGTAGGTGTCAAATTGGCAGTCTGCAGGTCGTTTTGCAATAATATTTTCTAAATGAGAAATTAAGACAATAATTAGCATTTCCAAAGCAGAATAGATGAGCTACAACCCTTAAAGTTGTGTGTGAGCTAGAATTGGCTGTGAAGTCTATTTTAAATGTATTTCTTTAGACTAAAATCTGTATAATTATTTTATGCATTAAGTAACTAAGTGTGTGGAATCTCTAATGTTAAGGTAAATGGAGGATTTGGGAATATTCTTAAGCCCGTAATATTAAAATAGCACAGTTATTCTGACAAAACATAAGCCTTCGTTGCTTTGACTGAAGTTAAAATGCTTCCATATAAAGCCATGAGGGCAAGGAAAACTGTGGCCTGACTCACAAGGCAGCTGAGTGGCTGTCTGCAATGTCACATATATATTATAGGACTGCTGCTGAAGTGGCAAAGACGAGATAAACAGTTTTGTGAAGGTATGCACATTTGTTACTGGCTGGACATGCTGTATAAATTGAGCATGTGCAGTATAAAATGCATACGTTTAAAGAACAGTTGCGTCTTTAATCATTTGACTGATAACTGTTATAATCCTCAAGTTTGTGAAGATGCTGGAGAGGTTTTTTACCATTTACGGTTTGCCTCGACATGTCGAGTTACTTAAGCTCTGGGGTTTAAGTACAGCTTTCTCAAAGGTTCAATATCCTCCATGGCAGGAATTCACCCAGCTGCATGAACCCACAGTGCCAGAGACGCTTCTCTTTTGCCTTCTGATGAATATAAAGAAGAGTCTCATTCAGCGAGCGCTAATGACGTCTACCTTCATCCTCCTGACTCCAACCTCCTTCTGCCGTGGAGAAGTACTGACCACCTACTTATCCACTTGCCTATCGGAGCACCGATGGATGTGGCCTTGTTGTCAAGAGATCGAGATTTTCAGGGTCTGCATCTAAAATAGGGTCATTTGGTTGAGAGGGTAAGGTGGGGGTGGTGGCCACTTCTCTGACTGCTTTTCAAGTGTCTGTTAACCCACACAGAGGAGGACAAATGAAGGGATGGAATGAGAAAAGAGAAAAAGACAGAAAGACCGAGACCAGAATGCATCTTTATGCATGAGGCCTAGCGTCCCCTCAGCCTGATGGAGAGGCAGCTTAGCCACTCAAGTGTTTGATTAACAGCCAGTGAGGAACCAGCCATTGTTCTCTAAGTACACATACTATTCAACACCGGCAGAAACAAATGCACTCAGGCTGACTGACAACTTGATGGCATATTTTGCCTCGATTTAAAAGATGACGAAAATCCAAGCCGATTTGAATTTTCTGAGCTAACTCCTCCATGTATTCCAGCCTAGCATGTTTAGAATGGACTGGGAGTGAGTTGGTGATGAATAATAGATAATGATATTTTTGGTATTCCTAACCAGCTATAAGTAGCACAGTAGAATGTCAAAACAGTTGAAGAAAGAGGGAGTGAAGAAAGAGAGGGAGAGGAGTCATGTGCAGCAGTGAAGGGCATCTCAGCATGGAAGAGAGAGCTTATGTTTATTCAACTGCTTCCATGCTTGGGAGGGGTAGAAGAGCCTCCCACACTGTTCTTCATTTCACTCTCTGGTCGACCTGATGGAAATTCCCTCCTCATATCCTGCACTTTTCAAGCCATCTTCCAGACACAAATGTGCCAAGAGAGAACTCGGCGCAGCTTTCACATTCACTCCTGCTCATTTTCCACAGAAAGGAGTGTGACTTATCCACCAGCGTGAAAATTGCACGATGAAAGGCAGAACTTTGTGTTTTTGTTCATGATGCACCTTGCATCCAGTGCACAAAAAACCAGTTAACTTTTACTCCCTTAAACTAAAGCTTCTCATTCTTGCTAAATCAAGATATTCCTCAGAGAGAGGAGGAACACGAAACATGGTTAAGTTAATGCGACCTTGAAAAGAGAAGGCCTGGAGCCGTGTGTGTGTGTACGCGTACACACAGGGAAGGGCAGCAGATGTGTTTGTTTTGGTAGCAGTGAGGTACAGCGTTGAGGCATCAGACACAACACTGGCTATACATTCAAACACAAACGCTCTGGGACGACAGGTACTTTCCATCAAGGAGAAAATTACCTACAGGTTTCCTTCTGTGTCCTGAAATAGACCCTGAAAGTGAAACAAAAAGCAAACACAGAACAAAACCCAGGCCATGTGAATATGAAGCCTGGATGCATGGCCTGGCATTAAACACACCTGAGGGTATTTGTTGATTCTAAAGCAAGTGGAAATCATTTTGATGTGGGAGCTTTGACAATACATAGCCGTAGTTTCTGACGGATTTTAAGGAACTGCAGTGTGATGATTTGCTTGTATTGGTGCATGTGTGTGGTGAATATTTGCATATGCTCTGTGTCCAGTGACTACATGACCTGGCTGCTGTCCAGAGTCCCATTGTGTTGTGCCTGACCTGTTCAAGTCCACTGATTTCTCTCTCTCACTTATTCCAAGCTGCTGCAGGCAAGGTTGGCATGCATTGCCCCATGTAGAGCTCCCTGCCTAACTATAACATGTCTGCTCACTAAAGAGATGGAGAGAAAATAAAAAGGGCAGATGCCCCCTTGGCATGCAATCCCGCCACTCTCTGGTGGAGAGAAGTGATGTACGCACAATACTCTGTGCTCTCATGAGCAGAAAATGCCCCATAGAGGCTACAAATGCAGTGTGCTAGAAAGAATGCTTTGAGCTCACTTTTGGCATGGGACTTCCCCATTCACGTACACTGAACAGACCTGAAGACACCATTCACAGCAAGTTTCACGTGGTTTCCCTGTAAAGTTTGTGGCACTAAAGGTTCTACGTTACTTATGCTTTCTAGTACTCAGGAAACCAAAGCTCTACCTGGCTTCTTCTTCTTTAAGTCCCTAAAGTCTAGCTCCTTTCCCCGTTACAGCTCCATGTGATGACTACACGGGCGCTAGGTTGTGGTTATTTTTTGTATTCCAAGTCTCATGCCAGGTGGCATAATGCATGCCCAATATAGTCCTGGCTTTGGATTCACCAGCACTGCTGTCTTCCCTCAGAGTGTCTGCATGCTGCTCCACTGTGAGACCCACCTGTTCCCCTCTGCTGGCATGATCCAGTTTTTCAGTGAAAAAGACAAACGAGGGGCTCTGTATCCTCCACCGTGACCTCACATTCAAATTAAAGAGCAGCCACATGCCAGCGGATTTGACATTAACGTCTCCCCAGACAGGCTATAAAAATATGCGGTACAAAAAGAAAAGAAGGGTACTTAAGCAGAACCATAAAAGTTGATAAATCCCGTTAGAGTCTCTCCCAAAGTAACAAATTGAACGTTCTTTTCATGCTTAAAAAGATCACAAATGATATTTAGACATTTTAAATATTTAAGAGGCGCCAAATGTTTGTCTTGTGGAGCTGCAGGCAGCACTATTAACCCCCCCAACCCCTTATAATTCTCCTGTGATGTCAGCTCAACAGCATTGATTCTCTTGAAGGTTCTGAACCAATAAGGGGTTTTTGAGCAACCGGGGAACGTGCACTCTCCTCTGCCATTAGGGCTTGTGTATGCCACCGTTAAGTGGGTCACATGCAGAGTGTTGTCGACCTTGGGAATTGTCCTTCTCATTGAGACGTTCGGCTGCTCTTGTTTTGCACATACACACCAAGACCTATTTTTCACGGGAGGGGAAAAAAAGTACCCCGTTCAAATTGTCGTCACATTTACATGCACGAAGGTTGATAGAAGCTGATTTGGGATTCATTTGCAAGAGCGCTTGTGGTGAATTAGTCAGATTCTTTTAGCACTCTCTACTTCAGTCACCTGGCTGGGAGATGTATGATGATGTTCACACCATCTGGTGGAATCGCTTCAGAAACAGGACGAAGAGGTAATTATGATCTGGAAGGTACAGCCGGCGCATTGGTGGCGGGGCATGGAGTGCAAAGTCTGTCTCCTCTAAAAGGGAGCCTGCGCCAGTGCGTAGCTATGTGGGTCGCCAGCTATTTTAATCTGCGATGTTGCCGGGAATACCTGAGGGATTGACCAGGCTCTGTTGGAAATGGGGGCTGACAGTGTGTGTGTGTGAGTGTGTGTCTGCAGAAATTGTTGTGTAGCCAAGAAGTGTGTGTGTGTGTGAGTGAGGGAGAGAAAGAGACTGCTGCACATTGATGGACCAGTATCGAGCACTTTTTCCTCTTTTAGATTCAAGTAGCAAGTAGTGTGTGCTTTTAGGCATAGAGTGCTGCTCTGAGCAAGCCCTGTAATGTCTGAGTTTGTCCCTTTTTTTTTTTTTTTTTTTAAACACAAAAGGCTCACTAACACACACGCACATCCCGTGCGAATGCTCTCTCTGGCTTTTCACAGACGGGTCAACAGCTTAATTCTTCATGGAGAGTGACTCATCTTCAGAATGACATCACCACACAACGCAAAGTGCTAAGTGTTGCCCCGCACTTTCACTGTCCCATCCGCACTGTAGATTCTTGTAAAAAGGATGAAGTAATCCCTCTGACTAGTTTTAGTTTTGACTAGTCTTCCCAGCAACCATGCTGTCATCACAGACTTTGTGACCTTGTGGTAGACTAATGAAGGCATGCAGTAGGGAATAAGGAGTTTAATCAGAGAGTGCAGCACGTCTGCACACGTGGCCGCCCCCTGCAGTGCAGACAGGTGTGATGGCAGCAGGGGTACCTTCTGAACCAGCCTGCCCTGACGTGGAGCATGGCGGCTTCAAAAAGCTCAGCCCCCGGTCTGGTGTTATTTATACACTAAACAGGTTGGGGCACCTCGGGTAAGCACGCTGACGCCAGAGGGGCAAAAACTGGAGCTCCACATGGTCAACCACAGAGACTGCTGACTCCCCAGCCTACCTCCACAGTTTACTCTTGGCAAAGGGCTCCCTTTTTGTTGCTTCTATTGTAGTCAGGAATTAATGGACTGCAAAGGCATTCATCAAGTCCCAGTTAGGTTTCCTTTTTATGTCTCTGTAGCAGTTGTGTCAGATGCTGGTAATTGGGTTCAAAGTACCATCACTGTAAAAGGCTGCATGGGAGTGAGTCAGAAGAGGGCGGGGCCCTTGTCGTCTCAGGTGACCTCACTCTCGGTCTAACTACTCTGGAGTGTGCGTGGGGGGCGGGTGGAGGGGTGGACGGGAGGGATGAGGTCATTCTTTGAGACTGCAGGAAGGATTTGTATAGGCAGCTTTGTGTACGTGAGTGTTTGCATGACTGATGGATACTGAGGAAGGATGGAAAAAGATGGGCACATTTTAAGATTCCCTTCCTTTTTGATATGGAAAAGTATAGAGAAGAATTTTTATTTTTTATTTTTTTTTATATATAATCTCCAGATAGCCATTGTCCCACCCTCCCACCAGACACATGCTCACCCTGTCTCTGTGACGAATGGCTGAGTGGCAGTCATTTTGTCCTGTGTTTAAGAGATGAGATATCAGAAAAGGAAAGGACACCGTGCACAGATTGAGACATCACAACGATGCTGTAGCACTCAGTTCTGTATTGTAAGCACGTAACCGGAGTAGGATCAGATCAGAGGAGGTATTTTTAAAGCAGCTATCTCCTTTGAGATGGCCCTGATACATGTGTTTTGTTTCTCCAAAATGGTTCTAAGAGTCTGAGTTATAGCTGCATTTACTCTCATACTTTTATCTGACATTTGGGCTGCCTTAAAAATGCAATTTGGTTCCTTTCTCACACTGAATGGATAAAGAACTCTCCAACTGACAGAACCTTCTGTGAAATGGCCCTCTGTATTTGATTTTATATATTGTAATTCTAAATATTTATGATAAACAACAGCCTCGTCGCTCCTGCAAACATTTCGTCAAAACACCTTGATTGTTTTTCCAATGCCTTAAATTATCTCAAAGTGCCCATGTTTACCCATTCTTTGACATAACCACTGGGGGAAAATAAGAGCACGGGAAAGAGCAAAGGAGTTTGTTGTCCCATAAAATACGAGCTGAGCTCAGTTGGTGTAATTACCATTCTGCAAGATAATTATAAAGAGGACAGAGTCAGGGATGAAAAAGTCATTTACGTGCTCCTTAGTGAGCGACGGCAATTAACAGGGTTGCTTAACCTGGTGCTGAAAAATTGGGTTGGGCCGGGATCTTGTGCAGTTATCACACAAAACAGAACCCGCCAGGCCTCTCCTATCTCTCAGAGGTGAGCTCCTAAAAGGGGGTTCGTGCAAGTTGTTTAATTTTTTAAGCGGCTTTGCAAAATCAACATTCCTCGTTTTGTTTTGGAACCTTTCGTGCGTGAAAAATCCCTATAGCACAAAAGCTTTTCGCCAGCAGTGCTATAAGATGGGTTGAGGGCCTGAATATGGGTGCGAGAAGGGGGTTGCTCAAATTCTTGTTATCTTAACTGCCTTTGTCCATCACAGCTGACTAATCTGGACTCTCAAATGGGATTGGTTATAGCCTTCTGTGCTCTCCTTCAAACCCGTCTCCTATCTTAAGTAACATGTTCGCAGTGGTTCACGGTGACACTACTCTGGAATGTACCAGGCAAGGTCTTTTGTATGAATGCCCTTATCTGTAGGATGGTAATCGGACATGAGGCAAGATGGCATAACCTGTATTCTTGCCTCCAAGTCAAGGTACAGACATGCTATTTGGAGTTATTACAGGACCCCACATCATGCCTATATAATATCCAAAATTCTCAGCTACGCTGAGTCAGAATCCTTTAGTTAGATAAAACAAAAACAAAAAACCTCAGATGTATGGAATGTGTTTCCTCTCTGTTAGGGCCTCCTCATCACTGCTGTCGCACACTCTCAGTTGGTTACATCCTCTGGCTGGGTACAAAAGACTGTCCAGAATTTATTTAGCACAACGTGACTCAGATGGCCAGCTGGATAGAATCAGTTGTAAGGTGCCATAGATGGTGTGTCCCCCTTATTCCTCCCGGGGCTTTGTTGTGTCAGACACTTTGCCCCCAAGGTTGCATGACCCAGACTATAGTGCTTGCATTTAGCATGGAAAAGAAAGGAGGTTTCCTGACTGACTGGCCCCACAGTGTAGTTGTGGAAATAGGCTCCTTCCATAGCTTAATAGGGCTGGGTAAAGGCAACAAGATGAAAGGGGACAGGCAGGGTGAACTGACATCTCAAGTATCTGAACTTTCATCGTTGTGACATAACTCTGAATAAAGGAACGCTGCACACCAGTTCTCATGCTTGGGTAATTTTAGCCTCTCTCCATGTGGCATCCCGCTCGTAATGCAGAAGGTTGAAAGTGCAGAGGTGTCTGTTGGACAGAAGCCCAGAAAAGGTAAAATGAGAGAGCTTAGTTCTATCTTCAATGTAAGGGTTGGTAAATGGACGTAGCAGATTTTTTTTTTTTTTTTTTTTTTTTTTTTTTTTTTTTTTTTTTTTTTTTTTTGTTTTTTTTTTTTTTTTTTTTTTTTTTTTTGTAATTCTTGCATTCCCAAAAAAAAAAAAAAAAAAACCGAGAGGGCTCACTCAACGGAAGTGCTCGTAGCTTCACGACTAAT
>JAQMCW010000034.1:4368021-4378332 GCA_030068335.1 Chrysichthys cranchii
ATATATATATATATATATATATATATTACACACATATATATATACTCATGCCATTTTCCCATTTTTTTTAAATCAGTTACTTAGCTCAAGCTACTAGCTTGGGAATCAGACACTGCCAAAAGATAGCCGTTTTTCCACACTGTTGCTCTTCTTTGTACAGTAACTCATAAGTGCAGGACAGAAGGCCTGTGAACACTGCATTGCTCACAAACACATCACATTTAATCAGAAAACAACACTTCAGCTCTAGAAATGTACTTGTGCTCTCAGTTACATCTTCTGAAAAAACAAAAAAAGGAAAAAAAAGAAAAAAAAAAGACTTCCTTCTTCTTCCGTCTGCACCACGGACTCATAATAAAACCCGAACTGCGGTTCACACCATGTACAGCAAGCTGCCACTTTGGAGAACGACGTTGCCAAACATTCTGGACAGTGACCAAGGGAGCTAGTGGCCAAAAGCAAGTCCATGGAAGGAGCCCCTGCGCTGACCTCCTCTGCTCTTCGCTTCAGAGCGTGCTCCTCTCTTCACGCCTGTCACCTCGCAGGCATCTGAAACAATGCGCAGCGACACTTTCTTGCCTTTGTTTTGTTTTTGTTTGGTTTTTTAAGACGATATTACAAAACAGAAGATTGTTTCTGAACTGAGATGTCTTAAAACTCAAAGAGAAAAAAAAAGGACTTTTTGTTTTTGAATACACGAGCGTGAATGTGCACATACGGGCACAGGGCTGTTGGGCGGGGGGATGATGTTGAAAACAGCAAGTGTGCATGAAGGGTTCAGTTCAGTGGTGCCTATCTTAGCACTGACAGCAAGGAAGTTTGAGGAATGCAAGGAAGAATATATGAACCCCCAAAGGATTTGGGCTGCTGACTCGGGGCCCTCCGGTTTTCATTTCACTCCGTTCTGATTGGAAGCAAACTGTTGCGCAAACCTGGCGTCAGCACGGACGCTCGTGTGATGCTTATTAACACTGGAAATGTTCGCTGGCTTCATGCTGAGGCTGGATCCCATATTAGAGCTCAAACCCTGTATATAGGAGAAGGGGCTTATGGGAGGCCTGTCTCCAGAGGAAACCAGGCAGGTCATGTGCGTCTCAGACTAGAGACGCCTACTGGCATCAGGATCCAAGAAAAAAAACAAAAAAAAAACCACATGAAACGGAACCCAGTGGCATCGCGCCAGACGAACTTTGCCTGCCTGTTTCGTATCCATTGTCTGCACTGACTTTTTTTCAACGTTCTCTGTGCTTTTTTCATACAGACAAAAGGGGGGGGAAGGAAAAAAAAAAAAAAACTATGATGAGAAAAAAAAAAGAAAAAAAATGAATCTCTCACATAGACACACGCACGCAACAAAAACACAGAATGGTTTTTTTAGCTCGTGGCTCTTTTTCAGAGATAACGCTGAAAATAATCAAGGGGAAAATAATTATCATGTTAATGAATGAATTAGAAGCAAAACACTGCATGGCAGCCTCTCTCAAACATACACACTTACACACACAGATTGCTTCCCGGGTTTTTTTGTTTTTTCTTTCTTTCTTTCTTTTTCTTTTTTTTTTCTTTTTTGTTCTATTCCAATATCTTCAAAGTAGGGTTTTTATCCATTGTTGTTTTGGAGTAGGATTTCTTTCTGCCTGAAGTCAAGCTTTGAAGTCAGATGATGAGAGCTCATTCATATGTTCTAGCTATTATGCTGAACCAGGCCTAGAATGAGCTCTAGCAAAACAATCAACATCATAATTGTGAATGAGGTTCTAATCATCGTTCCCAGGACGTTACAGAGTCGAGCAGGATGTTGGCCCACGGAGCCCTCTCCTTGTTTTAGTCGATGAAGGTAGAGGGGGAGAATCCAAGCCATCATTGTAACGTTGAGCTGTAACCATAAGGCCTTCATGGGAACTTCACAACCAGACCGATACCAAAAAAATCTGCTAAACACCGCTCGCTCAAAACGAGGCCTGCTCCTTCTTCACTAATGCACACGAAAAGAAACACTCACTACTATCCAAACACAAGGACATACCAGTCTGCTCAGTCCTGTATTCTGCATCTGCTTCTTGAATTGTTTTGTTTTCACACTAAGGTTTTATGCTCGAGGTTCTTGGTTTGACTTCATGGGTTGAGATGTAAGGGATGCCGAAATCAGTGGAGCATCAAGACTGTTTTGACCTTTCCAACAGTTTGGGTAGAATCAGTTTGGGGCTTTTGTGTCACTTTCCTCTAGACATGGCATCTGTCCAGCGATGCAAGCAAAGCAGGACACATTCCATGATGAAGGCTGGTATAGAGTCATATTCGCATCGTGAGTAACACTAGTCGTGGGTCATCAAGGTTATCTTCTGCTGTGTTCTGCATTGATTGCATCAGCCAGAAAACAATGGGATCAAATTCATATCATTCTGAGACACGTATAAGAAAACGTACGACCAAACCTTGTTTCACTGTAGTCATAGAAACCAGCATGATTTCATCCAGCTTTTAAGATGACTCAAAGCAAGGTTTCCTGTTCCACTCTGAGAACCAGAAAACACGTTACAGTTCTTCCTGTCAAAGGAGCCTGGAAAAGAAAAAAACCCCCACACACACATTTTAGTCACTTCCATATTCCAACCTGTAAATTGCCATTGTAAATGCAAGACTGCAACTGAAGAACTATTTTTTTGCGTAGAAATATTATAACGTTCCAGGACCTACCAAATGATTATGAGAATAAAGGCCCGTCCATTCAGATAGCAATCAGCACGCTCGAGACATCGCCTGCGCTCTTTGAGTTTTGATCGCACCGTTTTTCCTCCATCCCCCTTTCCTCTCTCCGCCCTCCAAACGACAGCAGTGATCAATGCACAATCAACTACAGCAGGAACATCAAATGCACACTTTGCCCAAAGATTTATATGTCTGCAAGCAAACTGCTGAGTGTTTAAAAAAAAGAGAGAAAGAGCCAGAACAAGGATTTTTTTTATTTATTTTTTTTTTTATCGTTTTTACCCTCATTATTACCACTTATCAGATGCTGTCCCCTAACCTCTGCCCTAAATCAGCCAAACCGCATTGAACTTTCTTTTTCCCCCCTAAGCATCAGTGTGTGGCCATTGTCATGGTCTTGGGTATGTGTGCTTGTAATATAGTCATTTAGTGATTTTCACTTTCTTTTTTCTCTCCAAGTAGCAGTGCAGTAACAGCGAAATAGTCGCATTGGTTTTAGTACATTACCTATTATACAGTGGAGTTTACCGTTTTTTAAGGATGTCTAAGGTCAAAGGAGTCTCCGGGAACATGAGAAATGCCTGTTACCATATGATCCCAAATAGACGAATTGGAGCGAAAACCTGGAAGGGGTGGATTGCTGAAATATTTGTTGTTATTGGCTGTATTTTGAAAACGACTGGTGTTTTCCGTTAGCTTTTACATCATGATTAGTTGGACTAAAAATCCACTACAAAATCATGTTTATGTGGTAAATTTCTCAAATGTTTTTTTTTTTTTTTTTTCAGCCAGGGAATTAATTTTGTGAGCCATTTAAATATTAGGCTTATTATTTAAATGCGTACTGTGGGGTTATGTGATGTGACAGAGTCTCATATTCCAGTATAGGTGATTTCATATGCAGATAACGATGCCTACCACAATACATACATACCACCATTTCTGTAAATTTAAAGAAGGAATAAATGCACAATATTTAAAAATCAGGAAGGTAGCATTTTCAGTGATCAAAATCGTCAGAAAATTTTAAATAAGTAAAACCTGGTGTAATTGCATATTTTGATACGGTTGTTGACAGTAATGGTGGTAAAGTCGTTAGCATCAGCCATCCAGAACAAAACAGCCAGTTAGCGAAATGATTTGATCCAAAATAATAATCCTGTTAATGAGGGTCCTTCATTTCACACAAGCATCCTGGTCTTAATGATGATGGGGGATTGCAGGGGGTGAGGTCGACCTCTGATCTGCAGCTAATGCAGATAACTAGTATGTGCAAACCCTAGCTTAGCAGCACCTAGCAGATAGTCATTTGGGAAAGCTACGATGGATGCATCCCAGATAACCCCTCCAAATGATGAAAAATATTGTTGTAAAGAATATGATTTGCGACAACTAAAAAAACAAGCATAATATGCAAAGATAGACATTTATCATCACGCTATCCATCTTCATATCGCATAGCCCCAGCGTACAGAGTTCCCCCAGTGTAACAAACGAAATAATCATAATCATGATAACAGACCCCCTGGCTGTTCTTCTCGGACGTCATTTTGAGAACCCTTGTTCTCAGGTACCTTAGAGTGAAATAAATGCCCTTCTGTTATATTTTGGCTTAAATAAAGTGCTTGTGTAACAAGACCAAACTGAAGCAAAGGGATTTTATGACCAGGCAAAACGGTTCCGCTTGACTCTTGCATCTCGTACAGATTGTAGGTGTTGCAGTTCTTAGTTTAAAACATAAACATTTTCGATACAAAAACTTGCGCACTTCATGTGTACTCCTAGTGTAGCCTGTTATTTCGCACCACTGTCGATTGTCCACAAAACATGTTGTGAGGGTTCAAGATGCACCTGTCACAGGAGCACATGAGTCATGACTGAACAGTGAAATCACGCTGAATGTGACATTTTAGTCTACTTTGTGTCAGGTTGGATCAGTCCTGGTGTGCTAGAAGGGTCAGTAGTCAGTACAGTGTGTGTCATCAAACCAGATCCAGTTTGATCCTTGCGGATGAATTCGTCCTGCTCATGTCTTCTGATGTTTAATGCGTCTTGGACTCTGTCCGTCGTGCTTGTCTAAACTCTGTGTCAGTATATACCACATTCACCAGTACTTTCCTTTCCTCTTGCTCTATATGAATATATACTGTATATCATGTCCTCACTCATTCTGTCCCCTCTCGATTGTCCCACTCTGCATGAGCAGGACAGCCGCTAGCTGCTCCCAGATCACATCCCCGGTCCTCAGTATGCTGTATTAAGACCATGATACTTCTAGCCTTGCTTGTGGTTCCCAGCAGCAAAATCTGAACGTCGCAGGCAGTCAATAACCAGGGAGCGAGCCACCAAACGACAGACCTCAGCTGAAACGCAGTTCCTTGAACAGGTGCTTTTCTTTTTCGGCCGCTTCCTCTGCCATGGCCGGCCACGACAGCTTAGCGCACGTTGTGTCCAAACAAAAGGGAGTACAGTATATGCCATCACTCAGACACATCCATAGTGGCACGACAACCACTTGTACAGCACGTTTCTCACTATAACAGGACCCCCCCACCCCCATCACCATGTTCATCGTAACCGTTGTCCTCACCTGTCCACATCGCATCCACTTCACCCAACAACCCTCCACTTCACTTGCTACCTTCGTGCTCACTTCCTATATCTTTTTTTTTTTTTTTTTTTTTTCTAATCTGTTCCTTCTGGGGTTTTTTTTTTGTTGTTGTTCATTTTTATTTTTGTTTTTCTCCTTTTTATTTGCTGTACAAAGTGTTTAAAATTTATTTGTATGATATAATGTTAGTATGGTAATGTTCTTTATTAAGGAAGAAGATGAAATTTATTTTTGTTACTGGTCTGTTTCATAATTCTTTTTTAAATTGGTATTGTAAGATATCTATGCAAGAACTGTTCAGTGGAGCGTTTTTATTTAAGAATGTAATATGTGTAATAAATGGTAGAATCTGACTGCTTTGGTGTGATGTTTTTGGGGGGGTTTTTTCTGTGACAAATAAAGCGAGTCCCTGAGACAGAAGGAGATGAAAAGGGAGAAAATTAACACTGGAAGTTTTTTCATGTAGCTACCAAACTTTGGCAGGGCTTTTTCAAAGAGTCGAGACTCATTACAAAATTATCTGACTTTTTTCTTCTCTCTCAGCAAAGAGGAACGCGCTGCAACAATAGCTCTCTCTACAGCTTCTATTAATGACTTCTTTTGTGCCCAGCAGTGCATTTTGCCAAAGAAGGGAAAGACTGCACACTACTGTTCACAATGGGAGCACGCTGGTACTAGTGCTTCTTCCTCATGCATTGGTAGCCATTTTTACACTTTATTACAAATTAGACACCCACATGAATATCTACGACGCCCCCACCCCAAACTTGTCTCTCAGGGACACTTTGTGCATCTCGTCCTTTAATTAAAACCGTTACCAGTGCACCAGCGTCTAAGCCACCATTTGTAAAACCCATGCCCGTGACTTACAGATTAAAAGGCGTAATCAAATAACTGATGGCTAATTAGAGAGTAATTATGAGGAAGAAAAAGGTGATTTTACAGCACTCTAGTCATGTTAATGTCTTCTGGAGAGCTTTTTTTTTTGTCCTTAGTCACAGTTGCTTATGGTTGTAATTGAAATTTGCACTGTCATTCTCAAGCTCCAACAGGACTCCAAAGCCCAGTTCAATTTAAAATATTAAATCCCGCCCTCACTAGTGTCCCTTTTAAAGCATGTAGGCTATATGTCATTCTGTGTAATTCAATAGCTACAGTTAATGTCTAGTCACAATCCTGTTCTGGTGGGGAGGAACAAAAAAAAAAAAAACCAATGAACGAAATGAAGACTGATGCCTGGAACAGACTTTAGTCCGACATTATGGGGAAATGAACAAAAGCTAATGGAACAGGAAGCAGTCGGTGTCTCCTGTGTCTATTCCTGTGTAGGCATACAGTCAGCCTACCAAACCAAAACATGTCCTTTGTGTGCCTTGATTAAAATCAGAGCCTGACGCATTAATTAATCTTAAGTAAAATTCTGGAACTGAGGGGTAGCATGTGGCAGTAACTGCTTAATGAACTGACGCATCAACTCTTACACATGCAAAAGAAGGACGCCAAATTCTGCCTGTTGTCATTTTTCGGTGGTCTCTTGAGAACCATGTCAGCTACTTAATGTGCATATGGCAGCCCACCCTTTCAGCAGAGCAGTCACCCCTCTCCCCTTGGAGCCAGGGATGAATGGCTATGTCCATAATCCACACACCTATTACTGTCATAAGCAGTACCGCTGCTGGCGTAGCCTAATAACCTACATTATAAACCCATGTGCCTTTGTTTTCTGAGAAGGCACTAGCCAACAAATTTGGATTTGTAATAAGAAGAACAACCTTCTGATGCTGCAACTACAGTGAATGGTTTCAACCATTTGTAATGAGCTTAAATATTTCTAGTGACGTGCTACACTATGTTTGAGATACCAGAGGACATTTCACAATAATTTATTTGAAGTGACAGACGTTTAGACAATGAAGTTTGCACGTCGCTTACAACATGCATTTAGCAGATTTAGTGAAATCTGGATAAATTCAGGAAACAAAACTGTCAATTCAAGTAAAGTTGAAGTGATCCAATCCTAAAAAACGGGGGGTCTGAGAAGCATTTTCCCCCACTTTCTCTCCAATTCAGCTAGCTCTCCCCTATCATGCATGGGATGAGTCAAGGCTAACACGTGCTTGCTCTATGACACATCAAGCTAGCCAAGCTCATCTTTTTTCAAAGTAGGCATGGACACAGGCATAGACATGGACTCAGGCTTAGACAGGGGCTTAGGCATGGCTGCTGTCACAGGATTTAGCAGACAGAGTGACGATATCCTCTTCGAAGCCAGGAGGCCGAGCGACGATGTCCTCCGCAAAGCCAGAAGGTGTAGCGATGACATAATACTCAAAGCCAGGGGCAGAGTGAAGATGTCCAACTTGAAACCAGGGAAGAGCAAGCTCTTCGATGCAGACCTGTCAGTCGACCTGCAGACCCAAAAAAAAATTATAATAATTCTAGGGGATCTGGTTGCTGGCACAGTGGGAACATAAATTTTAAAAAGGCACAAAACTGCTCAGGGTCATATAAACATGGCTGTTGCTGGTGACAGAGGAGCTCGACCCACACACCAGCCAGGACAGCATAAACTCAGCCCAGTTCCACCCTGTGGGCTTGGGGTCTATCAGGTTTTCATGGTAAAAAGGAGCCAGGAAATCAGGAAGCCATTAGGTATGTATTTAAAGCTATCAGAGAGCGCCAGGGCATACGGGGACCAGTCCTTCTGTGGGAACTTGATGAAGTCAAATGCGGGCAGGGTGAGGCTGGTGTCGCACTGATCTTGCTTTTTTGCTGCATCAATTGTTAGGCGAAGCATTCTGTTAAGAATGCTGTAGCACTGGAAGCTGTACAGAAGGTACTGCGCTTGATATGAGGTGGAAACTTCAAATTAAAATTAAGAGGGAGCAGCTGAATTATATGAAAAAGAACAACTCGGTTGTGCTGGTTAACCGGCTATGAATGACTCACTAGAATGTGTCATTTACAAAGAACGACTCAATCACAAACTGCACACCACTAATTTACTGGGTGTGACTGATAGAGTTCTTGTTTAAATACGCTAGGCAATCCAAGCAAAGCTATTTATAGATTTAATATCTAAAGGCACGGCGGGAAAATCAGCCTGTCATATCCTACAGGGGTTTTCATACCACATTAAAACAGCATGAGAAAACAAGAACCAAGGATTTTTTGTATTTTCAATATAACGTATATATATATTTGTTACAATATGATGTGACAAATGTGCCCTGCGGTGGACTGGTGACCTACCCAGGGTGTACCCTGCCTCTCGCCTGAAGTCAGCAGGGATTGGCTCCAGCTTCCCCCCGCGACTCTGAACAGGATTAAGCAGCAGAAGATGAAACGATATAATATAATAAATCATTTATCCCTGGGAATAAAATAAAATTATTGAAAACTGCATGGCATGTCCCTTTTAAGGTAAAAAAAAAATACGATTTGTGAAGCATTTTAATGATCTTATTTCAAGGTGTGGTGGGTTGGAACAGAAAAAAAGCTTTTACCAAAGTGCTGTGGAGGTTTTTTTAGCGTTTTAGGTTATTTATCTGAAATATGCAGAAGTTTGTTGTTGAAGTACAGCTCCTACATTAAAATGCTTTACCTTTACTTTCATATATTGTATGTTAATATAATAAGGTCAGTAGGACAGATTACAGCAAATAGTTCAGGTGGCAACGTGTATGTGTTCGTGCGTGCATGCGTGCGTGCGTGTGTGCGTGTGTGTGTGTGTGTGTGTGTGTGTGTGTGTGTGTGTGTGTTAATATAACACGTCCTCATGCCCTTGTATGCATGCCAGAGACAACTGTGCCAAATTTAGTGTGTTGATTAACTGGATATTACGCTACTGATGTGATTATTGCTTTAATAGGGCTAAACCCCTGTAAATGATGCTAACTAACAAAAGGTCATTTAATTAAGCAGGTGATAGCTGAAGATAATGTGTAATTTGCGAGACTCACTGGCTGGCTGGGGAAGAATGGGACAATGATTTTCATTGCATGGCTCTCGCCCCATAGTGCCGTTCGCCTGATTGTGTCGGAGTAAACATGCTTCGACATTCCCAGAGGAGAACATTCTGGGATTTGTGCAAACATGACAACAAATGAGAGACGAATAAGGAAAGCTCTCATGAGTCTGCCTCTGTTAAAGCTTGTGTCTAAAATAAAACGAAAACAGGAGAGAACACACCTAAGAGAACGGCTTCCTATTTTTGGAGTGTCAAAGAAGAAAGTGATACCTTTAAATAACGACAAAAGATTTTGATTTTCACCCAGATTCACTAAGTCTCATATTTCTAACATGACAGTGATATGTAATTAGATGAAGAAAGAACAACACTGTTATAAAAAAGATACTTATACTTATAACATTTCAGTGTCAAATGAAATCTCTGTGCGACAACTACATATTCGGATAGATAGATTTCATGTTGTTTTACTTCATATTCCTAGCAAAATCACAAGAGCACGTCCGCTCTAAATACTGTTAGAATGGGAGAACAGTGAGGCCTAGACATAGGAAGAGTCAGGGGAATAATATTTACTGCACCGGAGATGATGGGTTCTGCGGGGGCCTGTGTCTAGTGCAAGTTTTTCATGGGTGACGCAAGACAGGAAATGCTCTCCATTCTGATGTAGTGGAAACAGGAAATGAGAGGAAACATGGTAGTTTAATTAACGCATGATCCACACAATACAAACATCCTAGGACATGCCATACTGAGAATTAAGAAGTGCCAAAGGTAAAAAAGGGATGTTATCCAATGACTCACACAAGACTTCAGATTTGATTTAGTTTGAAAGGTAAAAATACATTTACTATTTCAATGACTAAATCTACAACCCGAATTCCAGAAAAGTTGGGACTATTCTTTAAATTTGAATAAAATTGAAAACTAAAAGGCTTTCAAATCACATGAGGCAATATTTTATTCACAACAGAACATAGATAACATAAATGTTTAAACTGAGAAATTTTACAATTTTATG
>JAQMCW010000034.1:4426607-4442345 GCA_030068335.1 Chrysichthys cranchii
TTTCCGGCCCCAAAATACCCCCATACAAAACATTTATAGGCACAGTAATTGAGCTTTTAGTGACAATATAAGTAGTACTGATTGAGAATATCATATTTTTCGACGTATTAGACACACTTTCATCTTTAAATGCATAAAAAACTGCGCTATGGCCGTACACAAAAGAGACCAAGCCCCATAGGCTAGGCTGCTGGACGTAGGCTAAGCATAGTTTTACCTTTCAGAAGAATTTTATTAAAAAAAAACACATTCATACATTTACAAGCGTGGATGTAAACATACGTGTCACAGCCCCGCTCTGGTGGCATGTCGCGGCAACGCAAAACAGCTGTTAGAATGAGCCAGCTGAAGCAATCGAAAGCACAGAAATAGTTCACGTGGTCTCAAAGAGATGCGAACAACACAAGATGCTGTGAGGGACTGACCGCCGCTGACCCGCATGGGCAAGTTTCCCTTGTTCGCCGTTGTTTATGCATATAGAGATAACGAGGCGGGCGGCTTGCGGTACCGCTCGTGGCTCCAAACATTGCTCATGGGTACAGCGAGATTTTATTAAATAAAAATGCTCGTGACTCAAGTTACTCGTGGGTACAGGTAACACTGTATTTAGTGATCTAAGCACCTGACAGTTTGATTAAGAAAATGTCCACCAGAGGCCAAATATAGGCTACTGGGGCAGGTTTTGAAGTGGGATCATGTGGCTTTTGGCTGCCCTGCTACTGAACACATCTGAGGCAGATTATTAAGTCTGAACAGGGCTTTAGATTAAACCGTGCTCTCCTTATTCAACAAATCCAGCTGAAATATTTGAACATTCTCAAGCCTTTTGCCTTGTTTGTCTTTGCAGAGTTCAGAAAGTTAGCATGTAAACGCCAAACAAGCATGCTAAGCTAGGATGTAAACCTTTCTCGATGTGCCTCCCAGAAGGTCAGAGGTCAGCGTTGTCCTCACTGCACTCCTGCAGTGGTTCTCCATCCCATTGATTAACAATTTAGTCCAAATCAATAAGTGTGTTTATCAAGAGTGCCTGTCTTTCACTGATGTCAGCTCCTCTCTGTTCTTTGACTGGTGTGAAAGCCATAAGTGAGTGAATGTCATGCTAATAGGGAGAGGAGAAAGACCATATATGCCAATATACAGACTTTGGGTTTCATAATGGGCTGGTTTAATCAGCAAGGGCGTAGCTAGCTCTGGTAGAAAAGTACTGAGAGGAATAATAATACACTGATGAAGACGGTGGTAAGAGTTCCAGCAGGGTCACGTGCTGTGATGGCAGCAGCTCCAGGGTCCTACTTGTCCCTCTCTGTGGGACCATGGAGTCTTGTAAAGTGGTCAAATGACTCAAACTTAGCAAAACCAACTTCACTGAGATGCTACCATGTTACAATCTGAGTGCAAAGTGAGCTGTGGCCATCTCTCTCCACAACCCCTATAAACCTAGGACCAGGCATCCATCCATCCACCAACCTTCAGTAAGTGCTTTATCCTGCTCAGAGTTGTGGTTGATCCAGAGCCTGTCCTGGGACTGCTGGCTGGGACATCAGTCCATCACAGAGTACTGTCCACAGATTCATGCCTAGAGAAGCCATTCCATATTCTGGAACCCAGAGAACCAGAAGGAAACCCAGATGAACACTGGGAGAATATGCCCAGAAACGCCACACGGACAGTAACCTGAGATCAGAAATATACGAGGGATCCTGGAGCTGTGAGGCAGCATGGCTTCAGTTTGGAACTCAGCACAGCTGTAGACATAGTGTTTGTGACTAGAATGATGATGGTGATTGTGATTCTATCGTCCTGGGCTTGAAGTTTTATGAAAGCCCTGGAAGTCTGTACATCTAGGCACTTCCATGGTGGTGTGGGTAGTGGTAGCTCAGCGGGTAAGACTTTGGACTCCTAATCAAGAAGGTTGTGACTTCAAATCCCAGTTCCTCCAATTCTGCCACTACTGAGCCCTTGAACAAGGCCCTGAACTGCTCAGCTGAATAAATGGAGAAGGTCTGCCAAATGCTGTAAATGTGATGTAAATGTCTACGCTTCTGTTTCTCCCTTATTTCCATGTATGAATGGTGTAGGAGCGCCATAGAGAGTGCTCGTACTGTGTTCTTCTCTGGTTCCACAATGCACTTTGTGTGTGTCCGTGTGTCCGTGCGTGTGTCCGTGCGTGTGTCCGTGCGTGTGTCCGTGCGTGTGTCCGTGCGTGTGTCCGTGCGTGTGTGTGTGTGTGTGTGTGTGTGTGTGTGTGTGTGTGTGTGTGTGTGTGTGTGTGTGTGTGTCCGTCCGTGCGTGTGTGTGTGTGTGTCCGTATGTCCGTCTACTCACTACCAGGTCTGTCTGTAGCAGTAGCATTATGAGCTGGATCAGCCTGTACCCGGGCCCTTATAATTTTAGAATACTAATAATAACAAATATTTATACTTATAAAGCTCCAATTTAAGTCTGGAATGTTTATTCAACTATATCTGTGGAGTCTTGGCGTGTTTTCATTTAGTATGATGGCCATTTAGAAAATTTCAAAACCACCACAGACTCTGAAGGCTTTGTGTCTTTTTCCTTTCTGCTTCTGTAATTTTATTGCTCTAATACAATATTCCACTCTTGTCTCGTTTATGGCATGGTCACACTAATTGTATTAAATGTTTCTAGTTGGCTGTACGTGATTCGTGAGAAGAAATGTTTTCCAGTATGTTGCATTATGTTTCACAACTTGTGGGCAACTTCGTCACCTTGGCATGGAAGTGCTTTTCAAAATTTCATTTTGTGTATTTAGCATTTTTGGGAACGTTTTGTGTTGAATTTTAACGTTGACGCTCTTGACCAAGAAATGTTTTTAGTAAATTTGTCATATTTTTTATGAAATAAATGTTTATGTCTGTCTTATTTAACTTTTTGGTTTGTTTGTTTTAGATCTAGCTTTGGAGTCCAATCCTTCGGACCATGCTCGTGCTAGCACCATCTTCCTCAGCAAGTCACAAACAGATGGTGAGTTATCAACAGCAGCCAAGTTCACTAGATTCTTCTTCTTCTTCAATTAAGAATGAAACACAAAACTGTCTTTTGAGTGGTTTTTTTTGTTTTGTTTTTTTGTTTCCTCTCACTTCAGTTCTTACTTTATTCTCTCTGAATACTCTGTGTTGCCATATTTTATTGGCAGGAACAACATTTTACTTGCAAAACTGGAGGTTATCTCGTGCACAGGTCACTGAGGCACTTGACATGCCTATTACTTTGCTTCTCAACCGGATCTGGTTGTCAAGACAATTTTAAGATATTTTTGCAAAAACCTGAATGATTTTTGATCTCCGTTTAGTTGTACATCATTTTATTTTGAACTAACAGTGGCATGTAGCTTAGGCTTGAAAATCTCAGCGCCTGGAGGAGCTCACAGAGACGAGTGCGAACTCCACAGCTTGGCACTTTTGTGTCAGGAAAAAAAACAAAAAAAAAAACAAAAAAAAGGTGTCAAGCCAATTAAGGCAGCAAAAGTGTGTTAAAACGACTTTGTGGATTTTATTTGGCAGGCTACAAAAAGTATGAATCATTTTTCTTTAAAGGTAAGCGTGTGACTGTCAGTTACTGCTGGTTATCAGTGCACGCAGATGTGATGTCTAAAATGGCACTGCTGTACCAATGGGTTTTAATAAAAATAGCCAATTTGTAGTTATAATGGTGGAAATTTCAGTCCATCATTATCAAAATTATTATTTATAGGGGTACAAGCACCAAAGCTTTGTGATCCTGTCTTCTCAACCATTTAGTGTAACGTGGTCAGATTAGCCATCTTAATTCAGTCTTGTCCTCGTCTTAACATGCCGATTAAATCAGCCGTGTTTACTATTACTCTCTAATCTTGGCTCATGCATATATTGACCCTGCGAGATCCGCAGCCTTTGCAAAATCATAGATAATCACTTGAAAAGTTGCTTGGTGTAAGGCCGACATAAATAATGATGCATTGTCTTTAGATGTGAGAGGGTGTCAGACTTTAGTATTTTAAAAGTCTTTCCAAAGCCTTCTAGTGTATGGTTCGTATTGGTTGCCCAAAATCGATGGCGCTTTATCTATCGATCTATCGATCTATCTACCCACCCACCCACCCATGAAGTAATCCCCATCCACTGTCAGTTCAGGAACAGAAAGCTCAGTGTCTCAAAAAACAGAAAGTATGTGTTTATTTAGTACAAAATCAGGCTTCTGAAATAAAAGCGTACAAAGTGGATCTGTGGAGTTTATTTTAAAATATAGTCACCTGGGTCTGAACACGAGTGACTCTAAACTTGGCCCTGTCACCTCACAGCAAGAAGGTTCTGTGCAAGACAGCAATCAGGCAGTACAACAGCTCCTGAGACGCACCCCGATACCCCCCTCACTGAACTGCACCCATCCAGGACCAAGAGAACAAACTGGACTGTTCTTCATATGCCCTTTCACACTACATTTACTATTTTCTTTCATTCAACATTGTATATCTAGTTTTTTGTACTTATTTCAGTTATTGCTGCTGCTTCGTTTTATCTTTACTTCTTTAGCTCGTTATTTTTATGGTATAGTTACTGATCTGCTATTGTTTTACTTCTACTAATTTCATATATACTCTGCCTGTCCTTTCGCTGCTGCTGTGACACAAGAATTTCCCCACCTGGGGATTAATGCAGTATCCTCTTATTTTATCTTATCTTCTGGGGCCGAACCTGCTGGACAACTCTGGCCTTTGTGTGTGGAGTTTCTATGTTCTCCCTGTGTCTGTGTCTGAATGGGTTTCCTCCCACTGGCCAAAGACATGCAGATTAGGTCAACCGGCTACTCTACATTGACCTTAAGTGTGAGTGTGAATGGCTGTTGGTCTTGGGGCGTACCCCACCTCTCACCTGAACTCCAACTCCAGCTTCTCTGTGACCCTGACACTTAAGTGGTGTAGATGATTGATGGATGAAAGGACTGTTAACTTTTTTTTTTTTTTTTTTTTTCCAGTCCGCGACAAGAGGAAAAGCAATCATATAAACCATGTAAGTCAGCTCAGTACACTTCACTTCCTGCACTTCTCAGTGAAAAGTCCTGTATGTGTACTTAAAGATTGCTTTCGTCTCAGGTCTTTCCCGGTCCCCTCTCCAAAAAGTACAGCTCCTGCTCAACGATATTCATCGACGATAGTACAGTCAGCCAGCCCAACCTGAAAAGCACAATAAAATGGTGAGTTTCATAAGTGCAGTGTTATTAGGGTGCTATACCTGCAGGGCTTTCTCACTGCTATATGGCTAACAGCTGATTCTTTATAAATGTCCAACGTGTCGCTGTGCGAATACAGCATCATAAGTCACAGTAATTCATTTTAATCTGTGTTGATGTAAGAGTGTCATATGGTCACATACCTTGTAATATGTGTTCTCTCTCTTCTGTCTCTCCAGTGTCACATTAGCAATATATTACCATATTAAGAACAGGTATGTCTATTTGTGCAGCTTTTTTATTTTTTTTTTTAAATAAATGAAGGCATGCTGTATTGTAGATCTTGTGTGTAGGGGATATTACAGTATTAATATAGAAATCTTCCTCACTTGCACATCAACAGGGACTCTGACAGATCACTGGACATATTTGATGAGAAGAAGCATCCTCTGTCTGTAAGTGTGTCCTCCTGCGAGCCGCTCCAGTGGATTGGAGACTGACAGATGGTTTAGTTTGTTTGCTTGTCCTCGCTGAAAGTCAGCCTGATTACACTTTGTCAGTATCGTTATATTTAAAGCAATACATCAATGCACGCAACTGAGCAAGTAATAATCTGTCACTCAACTGAAGATATAAATCATCTGATGTGCAGATGTTTTTACGGCGTATATTCTCCAGCTGTTTTTAACAGCTTTTATTCTCCAGCTGTTTGTTTTTTTGTTTTTGTTTTTAAACATGAGAAAAGTATTTTTACCAACAGAATGTAGTGTATTGGTTATTATTTAGTAGTGGTCATTCATTAAGGTGTCATGATGTCTAATGGTGTTTTCTATCTAGTGTTGCACATACATCTGTTGCCTCAGAGCTTGTAAGTCGACTACAAGGTGCTCATAAAAGTACATTAACAACTCTGTTTGTTTAAAATTTGACGATTGCAGAGGGAGCAAGTTCCTGATGACTACTCGCGCACAGACCCTGAACACAAACTCATCTACCGATTCGTCAGGACGCTGTTCAGCGCTGCGCAGCTCACCGCCGAGTGTGCCATCGTCACACTGGTAGGAGCGGGAACAACATACAGCACACAGTCCACATACCAAATCACAGAGTACCAAATCAGCAGTGCGGCGAGTGTAAACAACAGGAAGTCATGATAAGCGCATAGTAACTGAGTAACCGTACTGCGAGTGAGGTGTAAGAGAAACACAGTAGTGCTTGATATAAACTGAGAATTGGCTTAACACAGAAGTTATGCGCATTGCAGAGTGTGTAATGTAAAACTGAATGTTCATTTAAAGCCTGGTTTAGTCGGGTTAGTTCCGTCCATATGGATCGGAAATTTAAAATTGCGTTTTACTGCCCTCAGGCTTGGCATCAGTGGAACTGTGAGATCATGTGATCTTTCATGGAGAAGCCCGCAAACATTCAGGCACACGTTATCATACAAAAATACCCTGTGGTGATTTTAGCTCCTTGGCAGCAGACATTATTATGGAAACGTTATAAATAATATGATGAAGTCTTTATTGCAGTACACATGACTGGAGGAAACGATCTACTGTTATGAGTGTAACAGTGTTTGTAGCATTATAAACCACAGAAATTAAACAGCTGCATGAATAATACTATGTCTTGTAGACCAAGAATCAACTTAAGTAATCGTACACCATTGAAGTTGGGTTTTTTCCCCCTTGATTTCTGGAGAAGGGTAAATATTTACACCTAATACCTTTTAAAGAAAGACTGTCCACACATCAGCTGTGATGATTAACAAGCCAGTACGCTTTTGTGTTGTTATAATTATAATAGGTTTTATGGGGTTTTTAAAGGATGCTGCTGATGTCCACCTGAGGGCAGCAGATTGTCATCATCAGAGCAGGCCAGCTTGTCTCAGTATAAGAAACATTACACAAAATGCCCCATGTCTACAGTGAAGCTGAAAAATTAGGAACCAGCGGGAATATATTGAGCATATACATCTATTGAGCTGTATATCGTCTTTTGAAATTGATTCAGTTTATTCAAAACCCACAAAAACCTTATGTAGCAGCAGAGAAAATGTGTAGATTAAAAGGTTGAACATGTAGGGTATATGTTGTGAATAATAATTATAAAATGAAGTCCTTGCACTTTTGTTTTCAGTTGGTTTCCAGCTTTATTTGGACACCCTGTACTTGTCCTAGTCCCACCGGTAGCTTGTGGTAGAGTTAGTGTGGGAGAAATGTGACCCTTCACTCTGTGCTGCAGGTGTATTTGGAGCGGCTGCTGACGTACGCTGAGATGGACATCTGCCCGTCTAACTGGAAGAGAATCGTTCTGGGCGCCATCTTACTGGCCTCCAAAGTCTGGGATGACCAGGCCGTGTGGAATGTAGACTACTGCCAGATCCTCAAAGATATCACTGTTGAAGACATGTGAGTGTGTGTGTGTGTGTGTGTGAAGGAGGGGTGGTAGTATAATGCTTACACACTGTAGTGTGTAATTACATGCACTGTGTAACCCTGTATAGATTTTCAGATAAAAGAATAAAACCCACCAATGTGTGTCACCGTGAGTGTAAGCATAAATAGAGTATGATGGAGAGGTGTGTGTGTGTGGACAATTTGGGATGGTTCCTCACAGGTGCATGGTCCTCACAGTGGTTTGAAGGGTTTTGTAAACAAAAATAAGAAAAGGTAAGAGAGCCCCAAATTTTCCTTTTCATTTCTGAGGTTACAGATAGGTTTATAGGTGTAGGTGTAGCATTAACTAATTGTCACGTCAATGGACGGTCTTCACAAAGATGGTAAAACCTGTGTGTGTGTGCGTGTGTGTGAACACACAGCACACACCTACCAGCTCCCCCATCGTTTTGTGCAATGCTGTATAAATCAGATGTACCAAACAGTCCTTATTATTCACTCTAAAATTATTGGCACCCTTTATGGAAAATATGCAAAAAGAACTTTCTTTTTTTTTTCTATTTTATAAATCATTGTAAATTTACTTTGGCAGAGTATTGTGCAACATTTCCTCTAACAAATTATCATAAGCTATTTTTTTTTTCTTACAATACTTGGAAACAAATAGTCCAGTAGTGTTTGTCTATTTCCTCTTTTTATAAATATGGAATAGGTATAGGAGGTATACTTAATATTAGCTTGCACACTTTGTTTTCTTTTGTGTGTGCGTGTGTGCACAAGTCTGAGGCCATGCCCCCGTTCTCCTCTCCCCCATAGTCCTGTGCACCGTCGCCTCTATTTTCATTTCCATTGAAGTTGGCTTTGTGAGTCTCCGTGCCGGTCGGACTCGAGTGCTCTCAGCACCCCTACATAATGGCCCAGGCTCTCGCCCACTCCATTTGTTGCCCCTGGCGACCGGTAGCCCCCTCGCCCTCGCTTTCTCCCCATTCTGCCCGTGTATCTTTTACCTGAAGCATCCGGGCCGCTGTCTCCACAGCAACAGGCTCACCGTTGTCTCTCAAAAGTGCAGAGATGACGAGAGGAAAGAGCACATATGATGAGGAGGAACAAGAGCATATTCTGCTAAATTTGTTTATCATCTGTTGAGTTTGTAAAGGACAGTGAAGTGCGTGTGAAGGATTTGTTGTCCGGCAAAGGCAACTGGACACAACCTGACACAGCATAGTCTCTCAAGTCCCAACTGCTTCATTTCAGTGTCAGAATGAAATCTTTAAGAGCCTCCACCCCTTAGAGAAGTGTCTTCCTGCAAACACAACATTAAGCCTACAAGTGTGTATTTAGCTAATGAGTTGAATGAGGTGTGGTAGATAAAATACAGTATTAACCTCTATATAGGAATCTGTATTAGCAAATTTTGGGCACTCCTGTATGCATAATCATGACAGGAAGGGAAAACAGTAGTAGTATAAATGTTACAGAACACATTTAAAGGAATAGTTTGGTGGTGAAAAATCAAGTTGACTGGTAGAATTTGCACCATTAACCAAACTGACATGTTTAGTGTCTGTGTTTTCATTGGAGCTATAAGGATAACACAGCAATAAATCTCATGTTTCTCTGTACATTTCTGCCTCAAACCGCATCAGTTTGCCTAACAAAGTCAAGCAGGCTTGGCAATGTGGTTTGGTACACGGCATGACTTATAGAAATGAAGAGAAGTTCACCTTGGAGCTGAATGCTGAAACATTTTGAATGTAGGCATCTTGGAGTCCTTTGTGGACTTAGTTTTTCTTTGGTGCCATTCTGCCGTCTAGACACTGCCTCGTAAAGCGGGATGTGGAATTGAACAGTATTTCTTGAAGGGAAAATTACTCCATCTTGTAATGTCATATGAAAGATGACTAGATGAAGGTTTGTTCGTGCATTTATGAAAAAAAAAAAAAGTCTTTCAAAGACTTTAGTTAAATTAACCTTCTAGCACCAGTGCAAATCTAAAGATTCAAACATTTTTGTTTTGCATTGTGCAAATAATTTTTTTTTTGTTTGTTTTTTTGTTTTTTGCTGAACTTGAGTGTTTTTCTAACTCTCCCATCCTCTCTTCAACTCTTTCATAAGGAATGAGATGGAGAGGCACTTCCTGGAGCTTCTGCAGTTCAACATCAACGTTCCAGCTAGCGTCTACGCCAAGTATTACTTTGATCTGCGCTCACTGGCAGATGACAACAACCTGAGTTTCCCCCTGGAGCCTCTGAGCAAAGAGCGCGCTCAGAAACTTGAGGTAAGGAGCAGTCAGACAATTCAAGCCACCCACTGCACACTCAGCTTGATGATGGAGCAAATAAAGTAGAACTAACAGAGCGGAATGTATGTGCTTCTGGTCGTTTCCGGTGCAGGCGATCTCCAGACTGTGTGAGGATAAGTACAAAGATCTGAGCAGAGCCGCCATGAGGAGATCCTTCAGTGCCGACAACCTGGTGGGCATCCGCAGATCCAACGCCGTGCTCTCCTAGACCACGTCAGCGCTGGATCCCTCAGTCAAGACTATAACTCGTATCAGACTGTCTCCTTCCTGTCCTCCGGTAGAGAGCTCTCACTGGTGACGTCCCCTGCAACAACCAATGACCTGTCTACATAGAAACAAAAACTGACTCGTTTTGTTTTTCTTTCTTTTTTTTGCTTTTTGCTTACTATGTAGGCTACTAGCTGTGAAATTTGTCAGTTTTTAATTGAAAATTGCAGATGGAGTATTTTAAATAAATACTAATCATGTAAAAAATGGTTTCGGTATGCGGGTTACTGAAGCTGTACCATCAAATGTTACTTTATATATTGCAATATCACAAAGGTGACTAGACTGATGTTTCACAGAGTTAACGGGCTGTGTGATTTTTGATAAAAGGATATTCTTGCGTCTGACCGAGTGCCTGTGGTTAATCGGAACGCCTGTGAACATGACTACAATATTGGCATGCAGCTATCGAGCTCTTTGGCAGCAGAGTAACACATGGAAAAGTGCTTTATGTGAGTCTGAATGAGACAAAGGTCAGAAAATGCATTGAACCTTTTGCAGTATCATTGAAATGATGAATATTACCTAAAAAAAAATAATAAAAAAAAACCACACACACACCACACCACACCACAATCCCTTTACACAACCCTAGATTTCTTGTTGTCAGGTGCTAGTGGATTACAGGCGCACAAAGCATAGATAAATCAATCACTGATTATCTAGGATGAATATTGCTGTAATTGTTTAACATGCTGTGGCTTTTGTATTTCATTCAAGTGCAGGAAGTAGGTCAGAGCTCTCGTCGACATAAACATCAGTATTAATTACATCTAACAAAGTGATGGTGAAATATTAGAGGTGGACAGATCAGTACAGGAAACACAAGAGTGTGATCAACAACCCAGAAACCACTGTTCACAGATTGCTCCACAGTTTTATTCTCTACAAAGAGAAACCAATAAAACACAACACTCCAATTTTCATAAATATCTAAAATCTTCTTTAAAAATCTCAGCAATGAATCGACATTTCGGTTAAAAAAAAAAAAAAAGTATTTACACATAAAGCCGCAGTGCAGGCTGTTAAAAAGAAATGCCCGTTACATGATTTTTACACACACACACACACACACACACACAGGGCAAAACAAATATATACACTCATATAGAAACGTGAAGCAATGGTGTTGATGGAGCAGACACCCGTAACATTGGGATGGTCGGGATGATGGGATGCAAAAGACTTTAGAAAATCATCGTCTACGCCGTCTGTGTGACTAAATAATGAGCCGTGTAGCAAAAGAATCCTAAAATAATATTTCCACTTTGAGTGCTTTATAAGAACGAAAGTTACTCAGATCTACAACTGCTTCATGACAGACATCTCTCTCTCTCTCTCACTCTCTCACACACACACACACACACACACACACACACACACACACACACACACACACACAGGCCCTGAAGAATTACCGGGGAACTGCATTCTAGGGGAACTGTCCAAGAAGCCTGAACTCTCTAAATGCTGAGACAAATCTATTAGAAGGATGTACACGGAAATGCATCTGGTTCACGGTCTTAAATAAATTAGGGATGAGTAGTGGAGTCCAGCTTAACCGAATATATTTTAACTACATGACAGGCTGATGACCACTAGGTGGGTGTCAAGCTAACTGATCTCAAGTCCATAAACAAAAAGTCTCATGATTTCTATCCAGCTTCTATTTCAGGATTTATATGTTTTGTTTAATCACAAAGTCTACAGAATAGTTTTATATACTTATCCTCATCGCCTACCAAATTCATCTCGTCAAGCCAAACCTTGCACAAAACACCACGCTATAAAATCAGTAAACCTGCCTGCTCGTCTCACCAGCATGCGTGTGCTCGGGATACCTGTAGACGCTGGATTAAACGGCAGACTTTCCATTGTTTTTCCAGCATTTCGAAATGGTTTTCACGATTATATACAGGTGGTTTAGTGTGCTTCCAAACAAACTTACCCCAGTACTTAACGCTTACCAGCAAAACACATCTTATGACTTGAACGTGGAATTTAAAATTAAACAAGGTCTCAGTATCATGAAACTATTCCACCTCTGGTTTCCATTCTAAAAGCACAAACGCACGCAGCTGGGGCATTCCCTTTTGAACACAATGTGAAAGGAACAAATATTTACATACACAAATAAATAACATGCCCACAAGAATCGTTTAGTACGACAGTGTGTCTTATATCTCGTCCAGCGCTGTTTGAGCCAGGCGTTCATTCTCCAGTTAATTCCATAATTGTTTCTCCTCCTCTTTTCCATTCAGGAGTCTCAATTCCACGTGCTCGTAATCTATTTGCATACGGAGACCCGAAGCACTTAGCTACTTAATGGGCAAGACAGCAGTTTGTTAAGATCCTTCATGTTAAATCCAGGCAGACCGATTTGCTCAGTAGCACTGCTCAGACATGAGACGGTGGAGCTGATTTGTGGTAGGATCCGGGCGGCACTGATCCGGCTCGAGCAGTTAGTGCCGTACTAGCTTCGCTGTACATAGAGGAAGCTGAAGCAGGAGGCTTTCTGGCCCTGCACGAGAAGCAGCGTGCCGCAAACCTGCGCCAAGACTCCACTGTCTTTCCTGACCAGATCCACACGCCAGAGGTGATTCCCACCACCAAGCACATGAAGTACTTAAGCATGAAGACTGCATATTCGGGCCCCAGACCAAGCTGCTGGCGTTCCGAGGGACAGGTACAGGCCAGAGCCTGTTCCCAGCCCGGCCGGTAATGCTGCTCATAGACCAAGCACGCCACCACGATGGTAGCTGGCACAGTGTAGAGCACGGTGAACAATCCGATGCGAATCATCAGTTTCTCCAATTTGTCTGTCTTGGTGCCACCCTGCTTAATGACGCTGCGGATGCGAAAGAGTGACACGAACCCGGCCAGAAGGAAGAGTGACCCGGAGAAGAGGTACACCACTAGAGGTGCTAGCACGAAGCCTCGCAAGCTCTCCAGACTCTGGTTGCCCACATAGCAGATTCCAGCAACAGGGTCTCCATCTACAGAGCTGAGGGCCAGAACAGCAATAGACTTGACGCTGGGCACCAGCCACGCTGCCAGGTGAAAGTACTGCGAGTAACCAGCAATGGCTTCATTTCCCCACTTCATTCCGGCGGCCAAGAACCAGGTGAACGACAGCACCACCCACCAGATGGAGCTGGCCATGCCGAAGAAGTAGATGAGCAGGAAGACCAGTGTGCACACGGCTGGGCCCGTGGTGTCGTACAGAACATGCTGTTGGTCGCCAGTGCCACCACACGCCACCCGTTCGTGACCTGCCAGCAAGCGCACGATGTAGCCCAGCGACACAAAGAGGTAGCAGGCAGCCAGGAAAATGATGGGCCGCTCAGGGTACTTGAAGCGCTCCATGTCGATAAGGAACGTGGCCACGGTGGTGAGGGTGGAGATGAAGCACAGTACGGACCACAAACCGATCCAGAAGGTTGTAAAAGCACGTTCGTCCTGTGAAAAATAGGGCTGGTGGCATGGAAGAGCACAGTTGGGCAGAGAGCCGGTGTGCACGTGGTTGTACAACGGATGGGCCTCTTTCTTGATCGGAACCAAAGGCTCGTGACAGCGGCACTCACGGTCGCACTTCTGAGGCGTGCCAGATTTGCCTGTGGAGCGGTGCCTGTTTGAGCCCTTGGGTGTGGGTTTGGGGAACGAGGGCGACAGAGTGGTGGTCTCGCTGTTGTTCTGATCCATGCACAGCCGCTCCGGGTCACCCAGCATGGGGAGCTGCTCACAGCTCATGCGCTCGGGCCACTCAAAACCGTACTGGATCATGAGAGGTGAGCAGCCCTTCTTGGCCCTCTCACAGACAGAGCGGCATGGCGGCAGAGGCTTTTTGTAGTCTGGGAGACAGATGGGGGTGTACATGCTGCAAAGAAAAAACAGCAAATCTGGAGAGCACCGTATCCGAACCAGAGGCCAAAACTGATGCACCTCTAATCCCACTTCCTCCTGCGTGTCATGATTGAACTGGTTGGGCATGTAGGTGAGATTGTAGCCAATGCCTTTGCACATGGGCACCGTGATGGGCTCACACACTATGTCCTTGGAGGCAGTGAGTGCCAGATGTGGCAGCTGCGAGACGAGCAAGGCGAGCAGCCGAAACACCCCAGCACAGACAGGAGGCTTCATCATGGCCACAGGTCCCTGGACCACTGACTGTAGTCACACACACGCACACAACTGAAATGAATGGCAATTTCACAACGATACTCTGAGTGTTTTCTCAGCTCAGGACCCAGTCTCTAATTTATTGTTAGTCCTCGGAAAGAAGAAATCCCTGAAGGAAACCGTAATTGCTCCAGCAGCATATCCACAGTCCACAGCGTCGTAAATCAGAGCTCAGTTTCATTCCATAGCCAAAGTGCTCCAAGTGCGCGAGGACGTTTCACACACACACCATGACCCTAAAGGAAACAACCATACAGTGTTTAATTACTCAACACACACACACACACACACACACACACACACACACACACACAGAAAAACTTTAGGATTTTTAGATTATGATTTTGTTTTTTAAAAATCAGGTCTGATAATAAAATCCAGATGTTTGTGGAGGTGATTATTAACGTACCGGACAAGCAGATGATCCCGGCGCGCGCGCGCACACACACACCATGCTCCGAGTAAATCATTCAGCACGCGCGCTGTAAACAAGTGAGAAAGTTCATTGTCTTTAACAGGCTTCAGTAAGTGGAGCTTTAGGAGATCATTTCCTTTTGGTTTTCCTCCAGGTCCCTCATGACAGCTGAAATAATCCAGTGTGTGCACAAAGCCTCGAGTTAAAGCCACTGAAGGACTCGGACAGGGACAGGGACACACACACACACACACACACACACACACACACGCACGCACGCGCTGCTCCGCGGTTTGGTCCTCACTGACGCTCCGCTTCACGGCAACAGGTTTCAGTGCTGCTTCACTCAGCCTCGTCTCCTCTCTGTTCTCACACACACACACACACACACACACACTGATGTCTAAGCCCTGTTCAGTGCTCCAAGCCCCCCATGAACCCCGGCAGGCTCTTTATAGTAAACTACACTCACTCACACCGTGTCACAGCAGCGCGCGCGTCTCTGCGGGCTGCAGCCGACTCTGGGATTAGACTGGGCGCCAAAACCACGCCCACCACTAACGCAGACCACGCCCCCTGGGTTGAAGTCTTAGGTATGGAAAGAGGCTGGCCGGGTGGTGCTTTATGTGGCCCCGCCCTCTAACTCACAGGCAGCAGTCAGAGAGAGACAAGCAGGCATGAGGTAGGCTTGTGCAACAGGTGCCATTGCTCTGGGTTGGGTTACTTTAGGTCTCTGTATGGACAGGCCAACTCTAGCTTAATGATAATAATAATAATAATAATAATAATGATGATGATGATGATGATGATGATGTTTCCAATAATAATAATCATCATCATCATCATGCTACCAATAATAATAATAATAATAATAATAATAATAATAATGATGATGATGATGATGATGATGATGATTCGTCTTTCGTTTTCTGCCACTTAATCCTGTTCAGGGTCGCGGGGGGAAGCTGGCGCCAATCCCAGCTGACATTGGGTGAGAGGCGGGA
>JAQMCW010000034.1:4452012-4463092 GCA_030068335.1 Chrysichthys cranchii
GTGTCTGGGTGGTCAACCTCTGGGTATGGCTATATGGAGTGGGGTTTGTGTTGTGTTATTCGTATATTTCAGCGTTGTTCAATTCTTCAATCCGATTGGTCAAACAAACTGTCATTGCTTTTACAAAAAAAAATCCAGCTGTAACTCAAATTACAGGTTTGTTCTAATACATTATAGTTTCTATAGTAAGAGCTCATTTACAGGCACTTGTATGACTGAGCTCTTAAGCCAAAAACTAACAATAAGTAGTGTTTTCTTTTAAATGTGTTTTAAAAAAAAAAGAAGAATGAAAAGCGTCATTTTCGTTGGCAAAGCCTTCAGTAAGGCGATGTTTATTCAACATTTATGGAAGTTGTCTCAGGTGTCAGCACTTTGAATGGTCAAGAGGTTTTCCACCACAGGAAAGTCTTCAAGGCAGAGGCCTTTGGGGTTTGTGGTTTCATCTTTTTTTGTGTTATAACTTCAAAAGGAAAAAAAGAAAGACTGGTAAAGCTGCTATATACACTCAGAGAACAGTTTATTAGGAACACTATACTAATACTGGGTAGGGCCTCACTTTGCTCTAAAAACAGCCTCAGTTCTTCGTGGCATGGATTGCACCAGATGCTAGAAACTTTCCTGTGAGATTCTGGTCCATACTGACATGAATGCATCATGCAACTCCTGCAGATGTTTCTGGAATCTTCCGTTCGACCGCATCCTAAAGATGCTCTACTGGATCCAGATCTGGTGACTGGGAAGTCCATTAAAGAACACTGAACACATTGTCATGTTTATGAAAGCAGTTTGAGATGACGTTCTCTTTGTGATATGGTGCACTATAATACTGGAAGCAGTCATTAGAAGATGGCCATGAAGGGATGCACATAGTCAACAACAATAATCATATAAGCTGTGGCACTCAAGCCATGACTGATTGGTATTAATCGGCCCAAAGTTTCCCAAGAAAACTTTCCCCACACCATTACACCACCCCCACCACCCTGGACTGTTGATACAAGGCAGGTTGGGTCCATGGATTCATGCTGTTTACTACCATCTGTGTACCTCAAGAGAAATCAAGGTTCATCTGACCAGGCTATGTTTTTCAGTCTTTCCAGCTGTCCAGTGTTGGCGAGTCTGTGCCCACTACAGCCTCAACTTCTGTTCTTGGCTGACAAAAGTGGACCCCAACACGCTCTTCTGCTGTTGTAGCCCAACTGCCTCAAGATTTGATGCATTGTGCATTCTGATCTGCTTTTCTGCTCACCACAGTTGTACAAAGTGCAGCCTTTCAGACAGCTCGAAGCAGTCTAGCTATTCTCTATTAACCATTCTCATCACCAAGCCATGTTGCTGTGCATTAAGTAAAATAAAACATCTTAGGAGGTGTTGTTACGGAGAAAAGTCAGGATGGTAACAGGAAATCCTTGGCAGCAGGCTGGATCATCGATTATTTTCCAGTAGCAGCACAGCTTATCTATTAATCCTTAGACAGGAAATCCCTCTGCAACGATAATCAATCAAATGGTGAGGAAAAATCCAGCATGCATGGAAGCTTATTTTTCAGGATGAATACGTCCATGAACAAACAAGAATGACAGAAAGAAAGAAAAAAGAACTCCAGAAAGAAAGCAAAAAGAATGAAAGAAAGAACAACAGAAAGAATGACAGAAAGAAAGAATGAAGGAAAGAACGACAAAGAATGATGGAAAGAAAGAAAGAATGACAAAGAAAGGACAGAAGGAATGGCGGAAAGAAAGAACGACAAAGAATGAATGCCAGAAAGAACAAACGAACAACAGAAAGAAAGAATGCCAGAAAAAAGACAAAGAAAGAACAACAAAACAAAAGAATGAATGACAGAATGAAAGAAAGAGGGACAAAGAAAGAATGAACGACAGAAAGAATTTAACGACAAAGAATGACAAGGAAAGATTGGCAGAAAGAAAAAGAATGACAAAATGAGTGACAGAAAGAAAAAGAATGTCAAAGAAAGAAAGAACAACGAAAAGAAAGAACAACAAAGAATGACAGGAAGAAAAAGAATGTCAAAAAGAATGACAGACAGAAAGAATGACAGAATGAAAGAAAGTGACAAAGAACAATTGAAAGAAAGAAAGTGAGAAAGAATGACAAAGAAAGAACGACAAAATGAAAGAATGAGTGACAGAAAGAATGACAAAGAATGATGGAAAGAAAACAGAAAGAAAGAGTGACAAAGAACAACAGAAAGAAAGAAAGAACGACAAAGAAAGAAAGAATGAAGGAAAGAAAGAACGACAGAAAGAATGATGGAAAGAAAGAAAGAATGACAAAGAAAGGACAGAAGGAATGGCGGAAAGAAAGAACGATGGAAAGGAAGAACGACAAAGAATGAATGCCAGAAAGAAAGAACGAACAACAGAAAGAAAGAATGCCAGAAAGAAGACAAAGAAAAAACAACAAAACAAAAGAATGAATGACAGAATGAAAGAAAGAGGGACAAAGAAAGAATGAATGACAAAGAATGACAAAGAAAGAAAGAACAACGAAAAGAAAGAACGACAAAGAATGACAGGAAGAAAAAATGTCAAAAAGAATGACAGAATGAAAGAAAGTGACAAAGAACAATTGAAAGAAAGAAAGTGAGAAAGAATGAAAGAAAGAACGAGAAAAAATGAAAGAATGAGTGACAGAAAGAATGACAAAAAATGATGGAAAGAAAACAGAAAGAGAGCGACAAAGAATGACAGAAAGAAAGAAAGAACAACAGAAAGAAAGATTGGCAGAAAGAAAGAAAGAACAACAAAGAATGACAGAAAGAAAAAGAATGACGGAGAACGACAGAAAGAACGAATGACAGAATGAGTGACAAAGAATGAGAGGACAGAAAGAGTGACAGAAAGAAAGAACGACAAAGAAAGAATGACGGAATGACAGAGTGACAGAAAGAACGACAGAACGAAAGTGACAGAAAGAACAACTGAAAGAAAGACTGACAGAAAGAAAGAAAGCTACCCAGAGGAACTGCATCTGTCCCACAATGCACCGGCTTGTCAATGAGGCGCCTCATGCTGTGGTCTCGGACAGGTCACAAAGCCAGTGCGAGAATGTAGTCTTTAGGGATTAGTGACCGAGTCACGATGTGGACCCTTTTGTTGCCAGAGCAGTTTCGGAGCGCTGGACGTAGGCAGTGATGCATTTGTTCCATCCAGATACCAAACTCCCCTTAGACCCAGATCAGGAACGAAGCGAAAATGCGACCCGTTTGTTGTAGTTATTCCACTGAATCTGGATTTGAACCAGGTTACACTTAAACACAATCCTCATAGAAAAACGATCCAGACTTGTTAGGTAACTTGCTTTATTGGTTTCAGTGACAAAAAGAAAACAAAAGGAGCCAACAGAGAAACACCAAGATGTCTTTCATCTATTTGCATAAGAGGTTGCAGAGTTTTTGGATGACAGAATGGGAAGAAAAAGAAGCATCAGGCCCAGACACAGTCCAACATAAATAGAACATAAATACAATAAATACTGTGTAAATCAACTGCTGATATGGATCACCGAATTATATACAACCGAGCACAGCAGAGTGGGTGAAACCGTATCAACGGTGCACGAAAAGGTTCTGTTGTACAAAAAGGAATGAAAGGACCTCCACTAATCTCAGATCCCTCGTTTTTTCTCTCAGTATCACCATTTTCTCTTTGTTCAAAATCCCTGAAAATCACTTAACAACAGTGCTAAGAAGTTCAATTCCAGACTAACCAATAATACTATGCGGTCGGACGTGTACGGTTAAATCTCGGGTCGGTCTAGAAAACTTTGTGAAACAGTTTCAAGTGAAGCTTAGATCAAGCCTTTATGATTAGAAACCAACCAAAACAAAGTACTTCTAATGGGATTCCCAAACTAACATACAGACGGGTGACAAAATGAAAGGAAAAACCAATGGCAAGGTTCCTCTGAATGATCATCGCTGTCCTACCAGGAGCGTTTCTAGCCTGATGGGCGTGGTCTCTTCCAGGAAGACTCCGCCTACATGTACACAGGTCACGAGGACTCACTGAACGCTATGGCCCTCGCGCTCATCAGCTCTCAACCCAATGAGAAAAAAACCCAAAACCCACTTATGAGAGATTTTGACGTTTTAGATGAAGATTAGATTTTATCATCATAACACAACTGAGGGAATATCTTCCGGCAGAACGGTGTTAATCACTCTAGTACAGGTCCAGAAAATCAATCCCAAGGTGTGCAGAAGCTGTTTAACAGCTTACCAAGACACTTCATGTTGATTTTTCCTGCAATTTGTCACTCATCCAGCTATTTAAGGAGGCTTCACTTTGACCAACTAGTGCAACTCTGCTAATCAATATATTCACGACGAGCAATCTTTCAATCTAAACACATTAAGTGGGATGCTGTAAAAGTGCCAGGTCAGGCTTCGTGGTACAGCAGATATTCAAACTGCCAGTGTTTTGTGCAAACCTGCTGAGAGTCACCTATAACAGCAATAGACCTGGGTCTAATCATTGAAACTACTTTACAATCAACAGTTAAGGTAAAACAGTAAAACTACCAATTAGATGATGAGAACCCATTAGTCTCAAACAAACTGCTAATACACAATAACAGGTAATTATCAACAGGCAGATGTACTGGCTTTTTGTTTAAGGCAGGCAAAGTGTGCACGAGAAAGAGGTTTAATGAATACAGTCGAATTTAGAGCGATTATTAACAAGTGGCACGGTGATTCTTCAGTCTTTCAGTGCAGTAACCACACACATACATCATACATTCACCCCATTCCTTCAACTCTAATAAAAGTAAACACAATGTACTCTTGGTGCAAATGTCAAAAAAAAAAAAAAATGATAAGAAGCTGCTCTCTTTGAAATACATGATGTAAACACATTTTTAGAAAATATTACACAAACAACTGAACACAATTCAATAAAACAAAAAAACAAACAAACATGTACTTTCCGGTTGACCCAAGTGCTCTTCCATAATAGCAGGGAACACTAACTTCACCATTTCTCTAGACTTCATCCATCCATCCATCTTCACTGAGCACAAGCCAGAACAATAAATAATTATATCCTTTAACATTTACATGACTCGGAAAAAATAATTACACTGAGATCTTGTGTGCTGCTGGTACGGTGTCTGGAGAGGAGCTGGAAGCTGATCTTGACCTGGCCTCTATGTTTTTACAGAAGATAAAAAAAAGAAAAAAAGTGGTAAATGGTGAGAATAAGAAGTGTGGGGATTTATTTAGCATGAGAAAAAGTTCACTTAGCCTATCTAATTTGCATAGGGGGGGAGAAAGAAATTCAGCCAATAGCATGTGTTGTGGTGCACTGTCAAAGAAGTGTCCCTTTGGAAAAGACGATGAGAACCGAGAGGTCAAATAAGGCAGCAAAAAAGCAAAATGAGCGATATTATTGCCAGTGCTTAGTTCAAGTAGCCGGAAAATGGAGTGTGAACGCACACCCAGTGAGACAAGCGACTGATACGGATCCAATCCTGCGGTAGGGGTGGACGACGTGAGTAACGAGCCCGTCAGCGGGCGGGTTTTCGCTGCGATCCATGTTGGACTGGGTCTACCAATGCTAAACAAAGCCCCAGCGCTCTGGACTATAATTTGGGACCTTGTGGCTGAGGGTAGTTTGTAATCAAAAAAGCCAGCGGTTGGCAAAGGGACCATGGCTCAGCTGCATATAGGCAGTGGCACTGAGCAGCGCTAAACTTCGGTTCCAGCTGTACGGGACGAGATGCCAACCTCTCTGAACGTTGCCTTTGACTCAAATAAGCCAAGAACTTCACAGGAGTCCAAACCGTTGTGCATGTTTCGGGTGTGTGAGATTATGTTGCTTAAATTTTCTTAAAAACAGGGGCTTCCCCAAGGCTTTGTCCTCTGTCCAGTGGTAGTTATGGCACTGAGCTTTCTCCACTGCGGTCAGCAAAACAAAAAAAGAACAAAGTAAATCAAATCAATCAATCAATCAATCAAACAAACAAACAAAAAAAAAAGCTAATATTTTTTTCCTTTACTAAATACACTGATCACAGAGGTTGTGCAGGAATGCAAAGAGGAAGACAGTCGGGTGTAATGTGGATGTTCACGTCGAGTCTATGGGTCGAATAATAACTTAAGTCTTCTAACCAAGACTTTTCTCCTAGATGTGATTTTCAACATCTGTTTGTAGCGTGGCCATTAATGGATTAGATGCTCTGTTGTGCAGAGAAAATGATTTGGCCTTGGATTTCCAGAGACTGCATTATTTTGCGTCAGACTGCTAGAGTGTGTTTACACGCCAGTATGAGAGAGTACTCCACTCGGTTCCGCATTTGCCGGTTGGCCCGGCTGTCATTTGGTAGATGAAAGGAGAGGGCAAATTGGTATCATTATGAAACCTCTCCTCTTCAGGGACTGAAGTATTGTCTGCATCTCTCAGGTGAGAGGAGGAGAGAAGGAAAGAGAGAGAGAGAGAGAGAGAGAGAGAAAGAGAGAGGATTGAAAAAGCAAAACAATAAGAGCCTTCTGTTCCTTGTGGACAAACACAGAGCTCTTCTACAGGGCCCACAGAGAGTGTGGTCACTCGTGGATGTGCACATGCAGAGACTCAGCAGCTGTTGGTCAGTTAAACAGACTTGCTGGAGTGGCCCAGCACGGAGGGAGGTTCCCTCGGTCTCAGAGCTTTGGCTCAGGTGTCCAGCTCGAAGCAGCAGTCGTCGTCGGGGCTCTCGCTGTGGTTGTGCTTCTTCCAGAATGAAGAGGGTTTCTTGTGCAGCTCTCGACGAACGCAGCGTGGACAAGGCTGGGCACGCATCCGGCACTCGGCGTGGAACACAGCTCCGCATCCATCACACCTGACGAAACATGGGACACACAGGGAGGGATGAAAACCTGACTGCTCTCAACAACACTACACAGTAATTTGAAAAATGCTCCTCAGGGTTGTTATACAGTCCAAACGGGTCAAAGTCTATTAAAAATCTGAGCATTGCGATAACACAACACAGTTTGCTCCTTGACCCAAGACCATAAAGTATTCAAATAGCAGGTGGATGTGTGGGTCATCAACATGGTGTACAGGAAAAGCAGGTGTTTATGGGTTTATGACAGGGTGTACAGACACCTTCTGCTGCAATCACATTTAGTGCCTGAACACCATCTCCGTATCAGGACAGCCTGCTATCGAGTATCAACCTGCTGTAAACGCACCCATAAAGCCAAGGTTAACGTCAAACCTATTGCACAGAAACAAACAGGTCTGTAAGCAGAAAAGTACACACACTTTGAGACAGGGGTGGTGCTAACGGTTACACTCGCTCATGCCGTGCAACTGACACTGACGTTAAGCTTTACTACAGTGAATGGTGCAGATTTGTTCATGGTGTGGGTCAAGGACCATGAGCTCAGCCACTGGTGAAAATGATGACTCAAAAAGGCAAATGCCATGAGAGAAACATTCATACAGAGAATACCCTACATGTACATAATATCATTAATATCCATAATGTAATAGTCCCCTTCCATTGATGGATGGAGTAAAGGGGTGTGAATTGGGTACAACTATAATGCATACCTAAATACTATAATGGATATACTTGGGGCAAAAATATAAATAAAAAATGCGTAGAAAGGGTAGAAACAATGCTGGTATACCAAATTAGAGCAACTGTTTTTATAGCAGTGTACAATTACCAAATAAATGATAAAAAAAAAAAAAAAAAATTCAGAAGACATGAAACGAGTGAAGAATGTCACACCAATGGTGTGAAGTGCAGCATGTATCTTATCAGAAGTTAGCCATAAAGTGGGCTGAGGGTAAAGGCGCTGTGGGGATTAAGTGTGCCTTAGCACTGGGTGTCCCTGCACAGCTCTGGAGACTGAGCACACCTTCATACCACTGTTCCCTGGGTGTGACTAACACATGACAGAAGCAGCTCAGCTGTTACGAGCTCTCTGAAGACCACCAGAGGAACATTCCACTGCAGTGCTATGCGTGGACGCTACTATAACGTTCCTGTTTTATCTACTATTGCCATGAGAGAAGAAGAAGAAGAACTGACCTCTTGGTGGCATTCTCCTGAAAAGGGTAGAGGATCTGGCCGTTGTGACAGAGCTCACAGATGAAGCCCTTCTCTCGACACAGACTGCAGCTGTACACGTGGGAACTGGCAAACTTGATCACTTTGGAGAGGAAGGGAGCCAGCTTCCCATCTATTACCTGTACAGAGGATGGAGAAAAAGGGCAAAAACAAGAAGAGTGAAAGGGCATGGAACAGACAAAGGGGACGTGCAACAGAAAGAAACAAATCAGAAACGGGACTCAAATTCTGTCATGACATATACAATACTACAAGCGGGATACTACGATGGTGATACCTCCACCAGAAACAGGAGAGGAATTTACTGGAAATACCAGTCATACGTGATTATATGGAATTTTAGGGGAAAGACAAACACTTCTCAAAAACAGAGCCCAATGGGAACCGAGACAAAGCAGCCAGAGTTCACATCAGGAATCCAGATCAAAACTAATGAATGCTTGTGAGGTTGGAGGGGTGGATGAGGGGGTTAACCAGGGCTCGAGGGTGGGTGGGAGAGTGGGGTAATTCCTTTTGGAAGACCGTTTGCAAAAAATAATATGTGAATGCCATTTACCGGCCGGAATAGTTAAAAATCGGCATCAGGCTTTGAAAGCGTAGTTCTGAAGAAGGTGTATTGTAGGCTGCTGAATGGGCCAGGGGAAGGGGCCCGGACCTCCAGTGCATATTCACCAAGGGGGAAGAGACAAGTGGCTACACCTGGCAGCGCTGTGGCACACCAATTAAAGAGCCTGCCAGCATTCTTCAGCCCTTACACAAGGAGCCGGCCAAAGAATGGGGGGACAGAGATGAGAACGGAGGAAGGTTGGGGAGGGAGGGTTGGGGGCGGCCAGAGAGATGGGAAGGTGGGGAGAGAGGAAGGAGAGAGAATAAAAGGAGGGACCACCGCAGTCTCCCACGAAGCACGAGCATGCGCGCGCGCACACACACACACACACACACACCCTGAGTGAAGCGAGTGATGTTAAAAAGGGTTTGTGTGGGCGAGGGGGAGGTTGGGCATTGCAGTTGTGGGTATGAGACAGAAACCAAGGGAAAGCACAGCAAGTGCTCGGGCAGTTCTTTACTGAACAAAGTGATTCACTGTGTTAGTGCCTTGTTCCTATCCAGTGGGACTAATTAAATGCTGTATGTGTCATTTGAGTCTTCTGGCCAACAATAGTGTAAAAATAAATAAATAAATAAAGACATAGACCAGAGAGCAATTTTAATTGAAACAAAATTCATCAGAAACATCTTTTAGTGAAAGGAAAAAAAGCACAACTAATGTAACTATTAACTATCTACAAATCATATCTTCATAGCTGTTTTCAGATGAACCGCTGCATCCTGCTAGCCGAAAGGCATGACCTAGAACTATTAATACTTGATAATGAAAAAAGTTCAAAAGTATACAGGGGAGGAACCATTAGCAAGCTGCATCAATACAAGCGACAGGAGCGCGCACAACTGTTCATTCATCAAGCAGCAGCTTTCATTTCAAACTCAGTTCTCTCCCTTGCCCAGGGTAGCTACCTCACCGTACCCCCAAGACAGCCTTTCTCTACTGAATGCGAGCAAAGAATTACACTGCCGTGTGTCAGAGGACTGCTGCGGCCCAGTAATCAAAGAGGCGAGGTCTAGCACACTCGCAGTCGCCCAAGTAACAATGATATATATGGCCCCTAATCAGTGCTGACAGAAGAAGTAATTAAACATCTCAATAATTTAGCGAGGGCTGAGGAGCGGGGCGAGCCCTCTCGGGGAGCTCTGCACCTGGGCCAGCATGAGTGTAGAGAAACAAGGGAGCTGTTAATACACTCAGTGTAACTCACTGAGAGTCCTGAAGCCAAGAAAATGTCCCCAAAGTGTTCCTGAATATCAAGAGACTGCAAACAAAAAACATGTAACTCAATTATTTATACTTCCAAACAGGGCCAAATATTTCAGCCTTGTCACATCCATGCAACGAAAATTAACTGCCAGCACGGGTGCTGGCTGTTGTTCCAGTCTTGCCACCCCCCACCCTTCAGCTCTGTCCTGCGTGTGCTTTGTTGTCCAGTGCCTAATCCCCTAAAAACTGCTGCTTAACGTGCTCTACTTTATCCCCTCCTCATCCCGGGCCCTAATGTCCTCGCCTGCTCCATTAACCGGCAGAGAAAGGGCCAGGATTAGGCAGATAAAAAGAGGGTGAGTTCTGTTTGGATAACACCCTCCCTGCCAGGCCTTGGCAAAACAGGATTATCACCAGCGAGCCAGCATGTTAGTAAGTGTGGGCAAGGGAAGGAAGAAGAGGAAAGAAGGAGGAGGGGAAGGAGGAAGTGTACATATAGGCACACAAGACAAGCTTAAGAGTTCATACATCTGACCACAGTCAACCATGCGTCACAATATAACATAATAGGAAAGATCTAAGGTCCTGCTTCTGAAGATCCTTGTCAAAATCATACATGCTAGAGCTGCCAAGGGACCACCAGGTTTTTAGAAACAATACAGTGCCAGTGTATTAAGTATATATACACCTTGTATTGAAAATTGTAGTTTCAGATGCTCTTTGAAGTTATAATATTACTGACTGTAGCTCATCTATTTCAGCTCAAAGTCCTCCATTTAACCACATACAAGACCTACAAGATTCGTCCTGTTGTCCTTCTTCTGGTTTGGAGCCATCGTTGCCTGAAATACACTCGCTCCTGTTGAGGATGGCCCCAGATGAAATATCCCAACATGCAGGCAGGAACTGTGAAGATGACACTGGATTGCTGCCGACATAAGTGGTTCTGCTACAACGGCTCAGGACTTAAATTACCGCAACCCATCTTGCCCTCAAACCTCCATAAGTAATCAGTTGAACTGAACAGACTATGTTTAAACAATAGTAAATTCAATTCAATTCAATTTATTTATATAGCACTTTTAACAACAGAACATTGTCGCAAAGCAGCATTAAAATACATAATGTCCAATTAAAGTCTTATTAATCAATAAACATAACCATAAGTGCATATATATA
>JAQMCW010000034.1:4478021-4490583 GCA_030068335.1 Chrysichthys cranchii
AAAAAAAAAAAAAAAAAAAAAAAAAAGATGTGCACGATGGGGTGAGCATGAGGTTGTGCATGTGTGGTGTGTTTGCATCTCTGCGAGTGTGTGTGGCTAACCGAGATGTGCTGACCATCTTTTTGATGTAAACAGTAGTCGCTAAGCCCCCACCTGACCCTTTGCCTCACTCCAGTTCCCAGGCTCGCTTCTATTGTCCCATCAACAGCTGTAACCTTCCCATTTGATCTGCCATCCTTATACCCCTCTACAGAGTCCTTCTTCAGGGTTGTGTGCAAGCTCAAACAGAAAGACAGGGTTCAAGCAAACTGGAGGAATGGAAATGTTTGAGGTGCCTCAAAGTTCTGTTACTATTCTTGCATAACGATTTGAAAATAGATGAAATATAGATAGTCCAACTCCAATTCTGTGATTTCTCTTCCCCAATGCAGGAATACACACAGCTTGTAATTAGGTGCACAACAGAATTGGGCTGTTTGCTGACCTGAGACGTTCTTCACAGCTTGAAACACACGGATACATGTACACATCGCCCACATTTACTATGAATAAAGAATCCAGACGTCACCTGATGGTCAGCCTCTTTGGGTCAGAATTCATATGAGTCTATCATATTTAAAAGCATCTTAGCGTATCGTAAAACCTACCGTGACCACGGTGTTATCCTAATGGGTTTAAAGTGAACTTGAAAGGTGCTGTCTCTTTTTTTTGAAGTTCCTAATGGGCCAAATCCACACATGTGTTGCCTTGATTACACGACACTAAAGAGACTCCCAAAATTCAAGCCATTTTGTCTGATGGATGGATGGCCACACCGAATTTTAAGATGGTCAAAGAAAATGATTGAGTGGAGTGATGATGCAGACAATGACATGTATCTTAAAGTGGCTAGAAATGTCATCCTCTCTGGTAGAAACAGTGAGTTGTGCACGTTGTGTTCCTCTGTTGATGGCTGTAAGAGGCAGGGAATATATATATATATATATTCAATAAGAATTTAGGTCTGCACTCCAAACCACATTCTATGCACCAAGGATTATGCCTAAATTATAAATGACACCACTGGTGTACTGGGGGTGTAATATGGTTTGGGACGCAGCCCAAACCTGAGGGTGTAAAGATTTGCAGATGTTATCATAGTCTCTTCATCGCATTACGAGAATACAAACCATTGTGCACATCAATGTGACTGTCTAAAGTTACAGAGTACTGGGTGAAAGAGCTTGCAGTGAGCTAGTGGGCCAACACTGGACTGGACATCTGAGTAAAGTACGACGCATTGTTGATAGGGCAAACCTTCCTTGTTTTAGGATCAGTTATTTTTCTGCTTGTGCAGTTACATAGAATCATGCGGTCGCTGGTCTCCATGTGTTTCTGAGGCCAATGGAAGTGCTATATCCCTAAAGTTTGACATTTAGCACCAACACAAGACTTTTTTTTTTTTTTTTTTAAGGGCAAAGCTTAGGGTTAGGCTGTCTTTGGTTGTATGTCTCTCAGGCAGGATGATGTAGAATGTGCTGATGTGTGCGATGGGCTTTCAGATCCAAGTTTCCACTTCCTATAAGTAAATATGACAGGAATAAAAAGCATTAGCTTGCCTCATTATTTTCAATCAACAGGACCTGCTAGCACTTAGGCAGGGAAGCTTTTGCTTTGTTGCATTTTTCCCATTGTATTTTCAAACCCTCGTGTCCCACCGAAGCAAATAAAGAACACCCCCAGTCTGTGGCAACAGAGACAGTGAGAGCAACCTTTTGTGGGTGCTAACAAATTGGGGGCAGGGAGGGTTACCCAGGGAAAAAGAGGCCAAAGGAGGGAAATGGTGCTCAATCAAAGCCCGAGACAGCACATAGAATGCAACAGTAATAAGACGAAACTCAAGACCCTCCTGCTATTAGCGTATCACCATCAGTACCTTTTAGTCCCTCCCCCAACCCCTCACTGGATCCATTGTGCTGCAAGTCCAAGCTAAAACAGCAGCTTCCCAAGGATCTCCCACTGCAACCTACATCCTCTCAGCCCTCCAAAGGCAACTCCCCAGCTAATCCTTCTGACAGGCCCTGGGAAGCCAGAGATATTTGTTTCGGAAAACGCGATCAAAATGTAAAACAACAGCAGGTCCCCTGACTGCCCTTCCAAAGTGACTGAAAAGAAACAAAAAGTCAAAAGGAAACCAGCTCCAATCTGAGTAAGAGACAGAGCACGTGAGATGGAGACAGAAAGAAAGACAATGGGTAGAGGTGGAAAAAGACAAATGAGAGCCGCAGGCATTGGTGGAAACTGAGCAGTGAAGGTTTGGTGAGCAGGAGAAGCAAGAAGATACATTTTGTAAGCAACTTTGACACTTTCGTCTGCAAAATTGGCATTTTTCAGAGTGAAAGAATGATAACAGTTCTCCCACATTCCACTACAGAGCACCAGTCAACAATACATTCATCATATATAAACGCTTTTAACATCATCAAAAGAGGGTGGAGAAATTACAAGATCTAAAAATGAGCCTGCAGCCATGTGGGGGTCCCTCCCAAGATACAGGTCAATAGGTGGACTGGCTACTCTAAATAGCCCCTATTAATGCGTGTATGCATCATGCCAAGCGATGGACTGGCATGCAACCCTGGGTGCGTCCCAACCTTCATGCCCACCATTCCCAGGATAAGTTCTGGGCTCACCGTGACCCTGAGAGGATAAGAAACTTGAATGAATGAAACAACAAAAGATACAAGACAAGCAAGAAGCAAGCAAATACATTTTGAGCAGGAGAACAAATTAATGAGAATGAATATCAGTGAAAGAACAGGTTTTTATCCAGTTCAGCACCTCAATTGTTAACTAACTGGAGCATTCTGAGTGCTTCAGATTCTAAAAGACTTTACAAAATTACTGTCAGACGTCTGCTTCCAGGGTAGTAATAATAATAATAATAATAATAATAATAATAATTTCAAGTTCAACGGAGGAAGGTACATTCACACCTTTTTCTGGAGGTGGAATTTTAGCTCAATATACAGTACAAGATACTAAATTAACCAATACTGAAAATGTCTCTTTACTCTACATTCCAACTTCAAACTCTATATATTCCTATTTTGCAACAAAAATCCCACTTTAAAAAAAAAAAACCTGACTGTAAACCATGTTGTCTACCTAAACTTCTAAAGCTGCCACAATAAAGCAAACCACCACCACCACCACCGACAGACTGCATAAGACTATGAATAATACCACGTTGTCATGAAGCAAAACATAAACAAAAACAAAGAGCACATGGAGTCGGGGGATTGTGCCCATTTCCAAATTACAGACCAGTGCTGAGCATTCACCGCTGGCTTTTTTGTCAGACGGATGCTTGTTTGTTTGAGTAACAGAAAATGATTTTGTGTGGTCTTGGTTAACCGAAGCTGAGGATCAGGACGCTTGGTGAGCTCACTAGATGAAACAATGGAAAATCTCTGGAGTGCATTATCACTCAGAAGTAAAATCACAATACGTTGCTATGACACTTAGTGGTGAAAATGAACAGATGACACTAACCTGGATTTTTATTTAAAAATGATCATCTATCTATGGTATCTGTGTGACATTTCCATGGTGGAAATCTCAGATCAACATGAGTTATTTCTAATATTGACTTACAACGAGTTGACAGGCAAGACAAATGTATTAGTTCAAGGGGATTTTAAAAATTAAGGACTAAAAAAGTAGGACTTAAATTTCCATGAAGTGTCTTGCACTCTAATCTCCATCAGTAATCAGCTGAAACAGAACAGACTTTATGTTAAAACTATATCTGCTACACAACTGTACTTTTGGATCATATAACACATGACTATAGAAGTGAGTTAGTTGTAAAGGCACAATCCGGTGTCACCCAAATGAGGATGATTTCCTTTTTGAGTCTGGTTCCTCTCAAGGCTTCTTCTTCTTGTCGTCTCAAGAAGTTTTCCCTTGCCACAGGCTCATAGGTGTACACAAACATATACACACACACAGGTGCTCCCCGAGTTCCGATTTTTTGAAGTTATGATGAGGATTGTGATCCACTAAAAACTGTAAAATATTTAGAAAATATTTCAAATTCGCGGGCAGGCCAGCATAACGGCGTATAACGTACATGGACGTTCAGATGATGCCCAGAAATACGTGGAGGACACCTGGAAGTACGCAGATGACACCCAGAAGTGCGCGTTCAATGCTCAGATCACTTGCCTCGCGCGATGCCTCACTCTCTCCCGCAACTCACCAAGTTACCTTGTGTGTTGGTGTACTGTACAGTGCATTACCTCGGGTTTTTTTTAACGATTATTAATGGCGCTGCTTCTGTGGCAGCTGTCTGTAGACGGAGCACAGTATTTGTGTAGCGGGGTGTTGCGGCTGGATGGGGCTCAGAGACACAGTGCTGCGGCCCACATCACGTTTGAAACTCTGACAAACTCTCTCTTTTGACAGAAATGTGATTTAAATGAAATCTCGCTTAAATGTTAACTCGCTCCACAGCATAAAATACTGGTCTCCCTGTTAGCAAAACAGAGCACATAAAGACCTCGTAGCACCATGGAGCATGATACAAACCTCTACAAAATAAATATTAAAACAACTGAATTTCAACTGATAACATAGCTACATATTCTTTAAAGCTAAACCAACACAACAGGACTACACAATCACTCATTTTACCATATTAAAGCTTTACAATTCATTTTCATCACGCGCAGCATTAAACACTCACCTCTTCCCCATTCAGGAAGTAAACAATGGCATAAAAATGGCAGTCTTAAAGAGACAGTACCCAGAATACACACACTTCCAAATTGTACATTTTTTTCTTAAATGGGACTGTGTTCTGAAAACAAATATTTTAACTAATCAAATAAAAGAACATTAGAGATGTCGGTGAAGTTTCGAACAACCTGGAAAAACAACAAATTATAAATATTATTTCTTTTTTTTGTTTAAATTATATTTCAACATAGTTAGATAAGCTAGGCTAAGCTAGGCTGTTATACCTAAGCTAGGCAAAGTGGTGCAACACAGTTGTTCGAATTACGATATTTCCGACTTACATGGGTGTGACCGAACGCATCTCCATCGTAAGTTGTATATACCTGTATATTACACACACATACATTTTACACATATATATGTGTGTGTGTGTGTGTGTGTAAATTAATTAGCTTTTATTTGGAATATACTTCCGTGAAGCTGCTTTGTGACAATATCCATCGTTAAACGTGCTATACAAATAAAATTGAACTGATTTGAAAAATATAGAGCAGCAAAGACAAAATTTGAACAGTGTGAGAACATGGTACTTGCCTGCACATCTGAAGCTTTGAGCAGTCAGGCCTTTCTCCACAGCCAAGCAAGTGAGAATGCTCAGGAAGCTTGTTGTAACAGACTGGCGCTTGGCTCTCTGGGCCTCCCTTTGGCGACGTTCCCGGGCCGGTCTGCTCCTCATTAGCACTCCAGATGGCGCTATACGGCTGCTCTCCCCCCGAGGTCTCTGGGCAGCGACGGCTGTGCGCAGGGCCTCCACCCAGTCCTGGGCTTGAGGCTCACTCTCAGCTCGCAGGCGCAGCACCACATCTGGGAAGATGGCCTGGAAGTGGGCGCAGACTTCTCCATCAGCCTCGTCCCGCTGTACAGCCAAGCAGGAGGCAAGAGAGTACCGCAGCACAGGCTCGCACACTGGCCCTCGGCCCTCGGTTTGGAAGGCCTGTAGTTGGGTGCGGCTGAGCACAAAGGTAAAAGCGCTCCAGTTATTGAGGTCGCTAAGTTGGTACAGGAGGCCTGCTTTGAGCACATCAGCACAGTGCTGGGTGAAAAGGGGCAGGGCCTTGGGACGGACCAGTGGACGGGAGGTCAGCAAAGAGCTATCCGTTATGGGATCCAGTTCATTGGGATTTGGAGAAGCAGCAGATGATGGTTCACCCTGACGATGAGATGGACGGGCAACCAGGACACGTTCCCAAAGGAGTCGGCGCCACTCTAGAGCCTCCCACTGGCAGGGAGCACGGAGCTGCAACCGAGTGCTGTTGAAGAAAAGGGCTTGTAGCACGCGCCCATCCTGAGGTTGAGGCGCACCCACGCTCTGGCAGTGAGACAGTGACAGGGCTGTACACAGCTGCCTGTTCCCACTGTTGTCCAGGCTGTACACCCGCAGCTCGCAGGGTGTGAGCTCCACATGGCAGGTATTCCAGCGGCCCCAAGGGCCCTCCCTGTGCTCCAAAACCCCCTGTTTTACCAGACTTGTGGTGCTCTCCTTATTGCCTGGGAATCATAAAAAGAGTGCAATAGAGCAATTTGAAAAAACTACCCATGCATGAATATACTTAATGCACCATTTACTAGGAAGTGCAGTGTTCTCTGTACCCATGAGCATCTGAGGCCACGAGTAACTTGAGTCACGAGCATTTTCATTGAATAAAATCTCGCTGTACCCACAAGCAGTGTTTGGAGCCACGAGCGGTAACGCAAGCCACGCCCGCCTCGTTATCTCTATATGCATAAACAAAGGGGAACAAGGGAAACACGCGGGTCAGCGGTGGTCAGTCCCTCACAGCATCTTGTGTTGTTAGTGTCTCTTTGAGACCATGTGAACTATTTTTACGCTTTCGATTGCTTCAGCTGGCTCATTCTAACAGCTGTTTTGTGTTTCCGCGACATGCCACCAGAGCGGTGCTATGATATGTATGTTTACATCCACTCTTGTAAATGTATGAATTTTGCTTTATATAAAATTCTTCCTAAAGGTAAAACTACGCTTAGCCTACGTCGAGCAGCCTAGCCTACGGGACTTGGTCTCTTTCGTGTACGGCCATAGCGCAGTTTTTTATGCATTTAAAGATGAAAGTGTGTCTGATATGCAGAAAAATATGATATTTTCAATTAATACTGCTTATATTGTCGCTAAAAGCTCAATTACTGTGCCTATAAATGTTTTGTATGGAGGTATTTTGGAGCCGGAAAACCAATTAATCCCTTTCCCATTATTCCTCATGGGAAAAATTGTTTGTACCCACGAGAAATTGTCCCCACAAGCTGTGTCTTCAAACCAATTACACTCATGGGTACAGGGATCACTGTATACTGAAATCTCTTAGAAACAACAACTATTGGAAGAACTTAAGTAGCAAAATGCATTATTGGCTCCTATTTCCTTCCCAACAACCACATCTTCCTGGCTGGACATTTCCATGGATAACACTGTCTTTGCATCAATTGTATGATGCTTAAAAGGTTCCTGCACAGCTGATGGTAAATAATGGAGTCATTTGTACAGCTAAACATGGGGCAGAACTGTGGAACAAAGACTGACTTTCTGACAACTTCTCTGGCCCACGGTCAGGTGGTTCAGGCGGCCACTGAAATGTCTCCGTTAAAAGTGTAGGATGCACACATTGGTCACTGGTGGATGATATTTGGCTATGCGCTCGGCTATCGGTCCATCAATTAGTTGTGCAAGCCTTTCGCAAGCATTCCTTGTGACCTCATCAGGAAGAAATATCATTGTTTGCAAGGCTACTGTGCAAACAAAATGGCCAGAGAGCCACCCCTAATCTGTGGCACTCCTTTTCAGCCCTTCCTCTCTCAACCCATTTTTCCCCCCCTTGTGCCCTTCTTTATCTCTACTCACAGCAACCTTCTTCCACACACTTCCTTGGCTGGGGCACTACCAGGTTTCCTCTCAAGTCTACGAATCTTGGTAGGCGGCTGTTTTGGAATGAATGCTATACGTTTGAGTATGCTGGAACTTAACAGAGGTCAAATGGAAGGTTTAAAAGCAATTTCCCAAATGTTGTTCTTAGGTCTTATCTGTGGTTTAACATTCCGTAACCCCAATGCACATAATGAAGAATCCCCTCCCTCTGTCGCACGATGTGGGCTGGGCTTATTTGGGTCAGTTATGGGGCATCATGAGGTGCCAGGAAGTGTGTGGTGTGCTTTAGCCTTTTGGAGCCTCTTACTGGAGGCTGGAGTGCTTCCTTCATTTTAAGAGCTTCAAAAGAGCATTGAAGATCACATTCAGACTAAGTGTCATTATTAATTTAACCCTAGTGAAAAAGTGGTGCATGCTGACATGACTCGATTAGGAAGTTAGTGCTGTGTCACCGAGTGATGCACAGGAAGTGAGCTAGATGTAAAATTCAGCACCGGGAACAAAGATTAGTCATATTTACTCAGATTCAGTAAGTGTTAGAACTGCACCCTATAAGCGATCCTGTGTGTGTCCCTGGCTGATACTGACAGCAATCCTTTTTCATAATTTATTTTAAGGAGCTGGAAAATGGATTGATTGATGATAATGTTGTTGAGGTGATGTAAATACCTTGTCATTGTCAGACTAATTAGCATGCAAATGTGTAGACATGCTTGACTGTGTTTCCAATCACGTCGACTTTGTCCTGCCTAAGGGCTCAAAATTAGTGGCCTTTTTTTTTTCTTTTTTTCAATTACTAACGCCACACTGCACCAAACAAGCACGGGGCACAACCTACAATCAAAGCTGACTTTCGGTTAAAACCAGCAACACAGCCACAGCAGTGTCTAAAACATTAAAATGTCAATCTCCAAAGGCTGCAATCAGACTAAGACAGCAATGCTCATGGTGCAATGAAAAACAGTAGTTTGAAAATATGGATTATAATCTTTGAGTTTGGGAACCAGGAATACCAGTGTGTAGGCCGTAGGTTTTACAGCCACAGCAACTCTCGAGTTACACCAAACCAATCATGATGGGGTTTGGCAGGTTTAGTCCTTGCAAAAGAGCACTCCAGTAGTGACCATTTGGAGGAGAGGCTGAACTGGCTTTGAGAGAGATTTATCATTACCACTTACCCAGGCTTCATTACAGTCCTAACAAGTCTACAATTTGGAAAACAGGCAGCAGATAACTGGACCTGATATAAAACAAAAACAAAAAAAAACAAAACAGTGTGGAGCTGGGAGTTGTCCTGGTACTGAACTCAACACATCCATCAGAATTAGAATCTGAAGAACGCTATGCAAATGTCCTCCAGGCATCAGCTCCGAGTTACTAATAAATAAGCGGTCATTCTCCCATGCTAGTCACTCCTTTCTCTTTGGCACACTCGAACAACAACTGTGTAATTCACATTAGTCCAGACTATGTCAAATTTAGGATAAGAAGTGACACGCACTGCCGGGCAGGTGTAACGAAGCACCGTGACTCACACAACTAAGGGTTTAGTCTGAGGGCTGCAATTAATCAATCTTATCAGAACGACTGCGCACAGGACTGAGCCGACACGATACCTCGAAGAAAAGGTGACGCTGATTATATCAATGTTGAGCCGCCCCATACTGTGCAATTACCTTAATGAAGACTGGCTAAAACAGTTAGCAGGACTGAAAAAAGGGAGTCCGTGCATTCCCTATGGTCCGGGTTGGCGTTTCTGCTATTCCTCATGCTGACTAATGCCTTTTCACTCGTATGCTAATCCTCTTAATATCAGGGGTAATTGGGACCCACTCTTTCACAGCATTGTGCCCATTTTGTCACAGAATTGCATTATCCTACTATTAGCATCTTTGTCGAGGATCTCTTTCAAATTCAGATTCGCGCGTTGCCCAAACAAATGAACACGGCAACAAACAAACAAACACGCGCTGACCAAATCCAGGCACTTGTTGTCGTAATACTGCTAATGAAATCTAATCAAATCGGCCGCACCCTCTACTCAATCTAATTGCTTTCTCTTTGATAAATAGGAGACGTAGCTGAACGATTGTTACGAGCAGCAGGTGAGAGACTGTAAACAGAACTATAGACATGACAAAATGCAGGTGTGCAGTGAGAAACAATGAACACAATATAGGATGATAAGGGATAATAAAAGATAAATACAAGAACAAGACCCACTGAAGTGCACGAATGGTCACTGTATGTTACCTGAGCAGGTACAAATCATTACAGTGATGAGTCATGAAACTATTGCTTTTATTGTATTATAAACTGAGATAACAATCCTTACCTTCCATTTGATCATTTAATGCCATGTTCTTAAGCGTGTTCTTATCGATGGCTGGCACGCCATTATCGGTGTACGTCCGGTAATTGACGTCTGACCGTGATCTGTTGTGCCCTCGTTTGAAGCCCCCACCAGAAGAACTGGTAGCGTTGGTCTCTTTGGCGTGGGCTGCCAAATCGTTGGTAGAGCGGGCTCGGTTCCTCTTCCCATTCTTTAGGCCCAGCACACTGAAGGAATTTTGTTCAGCCCATGCTAGGTTGTGAGACGAGATCTCCGGCTGTTCCCCAGTCAGCAGCCCCCATACCCCACTGGAGTTCAACTTGTCCAGAGTTGACACCTCTTTTAGTTTAGGAGGGCAAACTTGTCCAGTTTCTTGACCACTGTCCAAGCAGTGCAGGTAGTCCTCCGTCGCCTCAAGGGCTGGACTGATGTCCTCAACCTCTGATCCCTCCATCACCTTCACAGTCTATGCCCCAGAGAAGGAGTGGACGGACAGAGAAGATGGATGAATTCCTTGTACTTGTGAACTTGGAAAGGATAGGATCCACAGGCCTCAAGGCCACAAAGATGAACCATCTGCCGTTTAGTCCGAAGAAGATTGCTGGCAAAAGTGGCTTTCCTCGAAGGCTGGAATCCCTTCCAGACACTGTTAACGAGGCATAGCTTAATGTGCCAACAGACGCTGTCTCTGTTGTTTTAAGAAACTGGTGGCTAAGATCGGTTCACTCCCATCATGGCGCTGTGTAGTTTACGTGTTGCATGCATTCAAGTCAGGAGGCATCAGGATCTCCATGAAAGGGACTGAATGATGGTGCAAGGAGCAGTGGTTCCCCCAAGGCTTCAACATCCTGCATCAAAATAAATTGGACAGAAGAACATTAGATTCTCCAGGAGGTCATTAAAGACTTGTTTTCTAAAATCAAGGTCTAACCTAAGAAGTTGAGATTATTATAATATCAGTGCAGCTACTGCAACAAACATGTTTCAAGATTTCCTGAATCAGTGACTTATCAGCATCCTGGCCTGGTTTGGTCCTTTCACTTTTTTTGATTTCCTACCTGAAACAATAAGAAGCACTTTACCTGGGGTTGGATGTGGTCAGATCATCTATTTGTACTGGGGTGAGGTTCTCCGCTGTCTGTTGCTATTTCTTTCAATGCAATGCCGTCTTCTCCCCATACTCTTGCAGGTTTCCCTCTCTCTCACTGACATCGATTTCCTCTGCCTGTGCTTTCTGGCTCATGGTCTTTCACTTTCTTAAGGCCATGCATTATTTAGAGGGTATTACATCACCTCTGGCCAATGCCGGAACAGCACATTCAGCATCCCTGGGGGGGTGTGTGAGAAAGAGGGATGGATTAATGGATAAGGGATGAGCTCAGAAGTCTGCTGCAGCACTTGAATTTCTGCACTGACACTGAGCTCAGATCTGACAGAGGACGGTAACATAATCCTCCATCCCAGATACCATTTGAAACACACTAAACCTTACCAATGAATCTTTGGGTTTAATGAGGCGACACATGAAGCAGGGGCGGCCGTATCAGCGACAAAATAATCCTCGGCCAAATTACACCTCGGCCGCAGTCGATAGGTTGTGACAGCGCATTAGCAGCATTCTGAGACACTCTCAGACAAATGTGCTGCCACAAACCTGGCAGGATGCATCATCGAGCCTGATGTATTGGTGCTGGCAGTGAAGCCTCCTGTAGAGGTGCAGAGGCACTTTCTGTTTATAGCTTTCTCACAGCACGTATTCCTACTCATCATAGTTTCACTGGCAGAGCAGGGCTCTACACTATGTGTCTGTATATGTACATTCTAGTGATTTGACCAAACAGAAGAAGGAAGTCTTTTTCAAAAACAGCGAATATACTATATGGCCAAAGGTTTGTGGATACCTAACCATCACACCCTGATGTACCGGCTGAACATCCTATTCCAGATTTAGTCCCCTTTTTGCATTTATAATGACCTCCACTCTTTTCTGAAGGCTTCCCACTAGATTTTGGAGGATGGCTGGGGGGATTTGTGTTCATTCACCCCCAGGAGCATTAGTGAGGAGGCCTGGGATGTAGTCAGAGCTCCACTTCATTCCAAAAGTGTTAAGTGGAGTTGTGACCTTCCAGTCCAGTCTTGGCACACCACGTCTTCACAGAGCTTACTTTGTGCACAGGGCACTGTCTTGCCAGAACAGGTTTGGACATCTTATTTCCAGTGAGTAGGAATCGTAATGCTACAGCAGGCAAAGACACACTAGACCAGTGTTTCCCAACCTTTTTTGAGCCACGGCACACTGCGTCAGGAAAATACAACGGCACACGTTGGGGTGGGGGGTGGGGGGTTGGGTCGCGACACACCCACCGGTGCCGGGACACAGCAGTAATGCTGCTTTGTTTCTTAGGCTCCGCCCCTTTCATCATGCGGTAATATAGTAATGTTATATGTCCCCTAAAGCTGAGACTCTCAGGAATATACAGACAGCCAGCTCGCCATGAAAAAAAATCATGTTTTCTGTGCTAAAACAATCAATTTCTGTCATTATGTCACACTTCCACAACCCAACTCAA
>JAQMCW010000034.1:4636780-4649620 GCA_030068335.1 Chrysichthys cranchii
TAACAACCAACAATTTATACAGGAAAATCATGAAGATTAACAAGGTTGCCCAAACTTTCGCATCCCACTGTATGTATTCTCATATTTAAACTGAAAAATTATTTTAAGATGGCACTGATGGTGGTTTTCCCCCCCAGAACTCTATGTGGAACAGTACCTGCAGCATAGTTTAGGATACCCATTTTTATAAGTAAAGCTCTTTAGAGCAGTCCCACACAGGAGCCATTTTGAACCCATAAACAACCTTTTAGTCCATGATTGCATTTTTTGCTACTGTCCAAACAGGCTTTTACTTTTTAGACAATAAACTGAATAAACCACAAAGATCTCGCCACATTTATGCTTTTTTTTTCGGTGCCAACACAAATAACTACAATAATAACTAATTGGATATTATTATGGTATATAATAATCACCCTAAAGGACTTGTATTATTAAATAAAAAAAGTGGAGTAAAAATAAAGTGGAACCTTGGATTGCGAGTAACTTGGTCTGCGAGTGTTTTGCAGGATGGACAAGAAATTTTTATAAACTGTGACTTGATGAACGAGCAAGGTCTTGCAATACGAGTAGCATGCATACGCTTCGTCTGCCGAGCCTCACTCACTGCAGGATTGTGGCTCACTCGTATAGTCAACATCCGTGCTAGCATATACTGTTTGTGTGTGTGAAAATGGCCCCCAAGGAGATGTGTGAAATGTGGGAAAGAGTGCAAATCTTTGTAGAAAAGCACCACCCGAATAAGGCTGTAGCAGGGCGAGGGATGAATCTGTTTAATGATGATACAATGTCGCATTTCCGCCAAATCCTCAAAAGGAGGCAAAAGCAGCGATCGTTGGATAGTTTCCCTGTTGAAGTCGCATGAAAAGAAAAAGATCCCAGTGAGTCGACAGACTGCAGTGATTCTGTGAGTTGTAATGAAAGTCATCCTACAGAATAATCCTCCCCCTCTCCCCCTCTCTGGTCTCCCTCGCACCAGCCACGAATCTTTTTAAAGGTAAAGTGCAGGTTATTTTGTTTTATGCATTTTTACTTTATAATTTCTATTAATCATTTTTATATAAATATTTCTGGGTTGTGAAACGAATTATCTGAGTTTCCATTATTTCTTACACGGAAATCCGCTTTGATATACGAGTGCTTTGGATTACAAACACGTTTCCGGAACGAATTATGCTCGCAATCCAAGGTTCCACTGTGATGGAAATTCCCAGAAAATGTCACAAATTACATTGTGACCAAATGGAAGATGGTATAAAAATAGAGGGGCAGAAAAGTCTGCTTTGAAGATGCAGTCGTACGTTTTCTTGGGTTGTTATTATTATTAGACCAAGTGGGTGCTTGTATTAAATGTCACTTAAATTCAGCAGAAATAGGTTCAATTACCCAACACATACACCATGACCTTTTGACAGTGCTGTAAATTACAAATGTCAGCATGCACAGAGAGTGGGCGCGCGTGTGTGTGCGCGCGTGCGTGTGCATGTCTTACCTTGCAGCAGTGAGAGAAGATCTGAGTGATGTACTCCTGTGTGCGCTGGGACCGGCTCAGCAGAGACATCAGGTGAGGGATCACAGTGGGGTCCTGATGAGAATAAGAGTGAGTGCATATGAGGATGTACCATGTCTTTGTCTATTTGCATTATTAGATAAATTCCCAGTCACAACATACAGGGTGGAAAGAAATGAATGCATATGAAATAATCATACTACCAATTCCCAGCAAATTATCAGCTGGTTAACTGTGATGGGACACAAACCTTTAAGTCTATAGATCTCTAGCAGTGGATTTAATACAAAGGCCAGGACACAAAGGAAGGATCCACAAATTTAGTTTTACTTTCAATAAAGTTGCGAGATACGGCACTTCGGGCTTGGTGGACGTCTGTGCTCAACAACGCAATACATCTTAAAATCCAATAGATGGCAGTAAGGATCAATAGTGACAAAACATTGCCAATATAGAAATATGATAATTCAACTGGGAATATAGTGGTTGCAGATTTGTACGTTGCAGAAGAGTCGACTATAGTCCCAGGCGGAGGAATGCTCTTCTAGTTCATTTTAAGAGGAATGATGGACTGTTTAAGGATATCTCAGGTGGAACTGCGCAGCTCTTTCACATGCGCCTGGCTTTAAAATGGTTTCTGTTTAATAAACGTGTCCTTTGTTAATTTTAGGAATAATTAGGAAATAGTTCTACACCCACATTTTGGATTGTTCTAGTCACCGCTTTATAGATGGAGACTCGGGTTTTAATTCTAATACACAACACCAGAGAGGAAAAAGCAGCAGTACATATTGTACATGGTTGATTTATTAGGACACTAATGCATCATATTAAAAGTGACGTACATGTTCCAGCAGGCACCTAAAGCGAGTGTTGTCCCGTGCCGTCTTACCGTGTAGAGTAGCTGCACCGGCGTGACCGGACTAATGAAGACTGTTCTTAAGCAGCGCAGACAGGCCTCGATAAAGACCAGGTCAGGACACAAGAGACCTGCCACATAAGACACAACTCATCATCGCTGTACTAGTACACAGCTTCAAGTGGCAACAGAAAAGAGGAGGAAGACAGAAGGAAAGAGAGAGAAGACGACAGAGACCTTGCAGCAGGGCGGGGATGATGTGACAGTCCACCAGGGACTTGATGTTGTTCTCAGTGCCCATGGCCAGGCTGCCCAACACCACTGCACACTCTGTACGCAACTCTGCACTGGACGAGCTCTGCTGGAGTAAATACAGGAGCCTACACACACACACACACACACACACACACACACACACACACACACACACACACACACACACACACACACAGACACACACAGCAAATGTTATACAACAGCTCTAATATTAAAGAAGCATTTTATGCACTGCTTTACAGTAAAAGTACAGTCAGCACAGTGTCACTACTACTGTGCAGATCATTAGCGATTCTTCCCGTGGTCCACCGCACCATGTGTTTCTGTGCAATATAACTGTTGAATACATTTTATAGAAAGGGCTCATCCAGTGCTGAACCATAAAATGTCTCAGCAGCTCAAACAGAGCACTCGAAAAACACTGCGGCACAACCGACCAACGTATAAAAGAAAAACATGGCCATAGTTCAGACAATCTTTTTTTTCACCACAGCATGAACCACAGTTATGTGAATCACAAGCATTTATGAAAATGTTTCACCTGAAGGAAGCTCATCGAGGAAGAAAAAATTTTCACTGGCTTTTGCTTATTTTAGCATGAAGACAACAAAGACAATATGTCTCAGTCCAACACTTGGACAGAGAAGTACAGGGGGACCTCGACTCACAAACTTAATTCGTTCCGAGACTCTGTTCGTGACCCGGTTTGCTCGCGACCCAAATCAAATTTTCAAACTGAAATGAATGTAAATACAATGAATGTGTTTCAGCCTCAAAACATGTTTTTAAAGTGTATTATGGGTTTATGTGTGGCAATAAAACAGAGAATAAAATTAAAAGAGGCTTAATTATAAAAAAATAAACCTAAATGAAATAAACAGATGATTTTAATGCACGTTACCTTTGTGGTGGATACCTAGTTGCTGGCGTAGGTGGAGGGTGGTGGAGCGATATGGTGGCGGTTCTCATGTTTTGCGATTATTTGTTTCTTTATTTCAACTGTTATACACTTAGGCTTCTTACTCTCACTACCATTTCCACTTTCCTGGGAACCATAATGAAGCTTATAGAGAAAAATGCAGAGAAACACAACGAAAAGTGCATTGAACACGTTCACACAATGAGTGCTTGACCGGAACTGTATGTGCCGCAAAATGTGGGTTGGCTGCCTGTACATCAGTCGAGGATTTGTTCATCAGTTGGTACAAAATCTGTTCAGGAATTTAGTTCGTACCTCAATTTGTTCACCATCTGACACATTCGCGAACTGAGGGTCCACCGTATACATTTATTTATCAGAAGAGATGCTCTGAGTCCATAATGCTAATCAAAAGTGGGTACAAAAAAAAGAAAAAGAAAAAAAAGAAGGAAACAAATGTAACCTCTTTAAAGTGATGCGTCTGAATTAATCACTGCTGGTTACATGGAGTTAGTTTCCTAATCCTAGTAATTTTAGTGGACTACCTTCTCTAGTTACCTTCTGCAGTTATAATCACTGCTTAGCTATGTTTGCCCGTATGTCTCAGTCTCTATCCTACTGGGACAGCGTTTAATCCATGACATGACAGGTTCCAACCAGGTAGGGTGACTGGTATAACGTGTTTCATTAGGGCTGGGCGATATATATTGATAAATTATCATTATCGTGATATGACCATTCGTATCGTCAGCCGGCTGAATATCGAGAGTATTGAGATTTAGCAGAAATATCAGCTTTCCTCCAGAAATGAGCAGGTAGCTGCAGTGATTTTACCCCCCCCATGAATACATCAGTGAAGAGCTAGTGTGATGTAGCATGGTGCGTACGATGTGCATAATTAACCTCAGTCCTGTTATATTACAGTCTCAGTGTGCACAAGAGCTCGTGAGATGCAGGTCCTGCATGCTCTTTTGTCTCTGAACATGATTTTCATAGCATAACATATATTGTGATTACATTTCCTTATCGTGAAATAAGGAACACACAATACAGCTCACGGTGAGAACCTGTGCGTATGAAACCGGGAATATGATATTTTTAGCACACAACTACTACGACTCTGTGTGCTCAAAAAGCAGCCGCTGCGATATATCAGCCGTATCGGCGGACAGTGTGACTCTGGTGGCTGAATAAAGGGCAGATGTGGCTCCGCCTACCTGGGTACGGCTCCCAAAACAATCAAGTTGGCCTTCTGTTTGTTGTTTCCAATCACAGCGTTCTTCATGTCACTGTGGAAACACAGGGATACATATTAAAAATAATTCGTCAGATCATCTCTATTAACATTACACAGATCAGTGCAGAAGAAACTGGGCGTAAGGTTATGCCTGAAGCAGGTAGGGCTGAACACGCCCTAACCACCAGCTAAACTCTACACAGCTCCACCCATCCATACAAACACCTGCTCCAAGAAACCTTCAGTAGGAAAATGCTTCGTACTCCAATGTGAAAAGACATGACCCTCAGGGAGTGGCGCCTCTGCAAACGGAAGGAGTTGGCTCATACAGCCGACAAGCAAGGAAAATCACTTCCTGCTTATAAATCCGAGTTCAGTAAAACATGTATAGTTCACAATACACACACAGGTAGTCCTCAAGATACTATAGAGATTTGTTCCGCTATACCAGTGGTTCCCCTAACTTTTTCAGTACGAGACCCAAAAGAGAAATTTAGTGTCACAGCGGGACCCAAACTTACAAAAATACATCAGGAATACTCATAACACCTACAATTACACAGAACACAACAAAGCCACCGAACGGCGACCCAATAAATAAAGATTGGCAACCCATTTTGGGTCACAACCCTTAGTTTGGGAAACATTGCCCTATACCCATCGAAAGTGGAAAATATGGTATGTCGAATGTTGTAGGCCACTGCTTAGCCTGGCTTAGATAGCTTAGCCTAGCCTACCCAGGAGTCTTTTCCTGTAGGAGATATGCTGGGGCGTTTAGAAGACATACTTTTGAATTCAAATTAGCTCTTGAAGCACCCAAAAAAAACCTGCAGTAATGTACAGTACAACGATACACAAGGTAACTCTGTGAGTTTCGGGAGAGAGTGAAGCATCACGCAAGGCGACTGAGGCGTACTTCCGGGTGTCGTCCAAACGCATCCTACGTCATAAGCTGTTACGCTGGCCTGCCAGCGATGCCTGCCTGTGAATTTTAAATAGTTTCTGAATATTTTACAATATTTAGCAGATCGCAATCATCGTAACTTCGAAAAATCCTAAGTCGGGCCATCGGAACTAGGGGAGCACCCTGTGTGTATATATAAAGCCCCGCTTAATGCATTTCCATATTAACATGGAAACGCTGGATGCCGTTTTTTTATAGGTATGCACTTTGCAATTCCGTCCAATCACAGCCAATCAGATCAGCACTGCCAAATTATGAACCGAACTTGGATTCCCTGTGCTGTGTAACATATGCTGCGAAACCTATTAGGGAGTTGTTTTAGAGAGGCTGGAGCAGTAATGCTGTCTTCACTCTTTGTCCCGTTTCTCATTTCCCCAGCATGAATCATGAAGTCTACACTTCCAGGTTTCCCTTTTCGAGTTTACGTCCAACGTTAGCTAGCCCCATCTACCTGCCTAAGATTTTTCTCTGTCGTTTAAAGATACATAAGAAAATCAGTGGTAATAAATGTAACTGTGACCTGTGGTTTGATTTTGGACAAAAAAAGAAGAAGAAGAAAAGAAAAAACCCACTACCTACCATCATTAGTTGAAAATGAAAGGGGGAAAAGAACACAACATGAAGAGTACAACATAACTCCTTTATTTATTTATTTATCTATCTATCTTCTTTCTTTTTTTTTTCTTTCTTTTTTTTACTAAATATCTGTGAGAAGCGGAGGTAAAGGTGCTGATAATGGAGTGGAAAAGTACTGATGAAGCAGGCCATTAGTAGCCAGTTATCCGTAACTAGAGCTCCGAGCTAAAAATAACGCTGAATAGACTGCGCATGGTCACAACATGCTAGTGAAACATAAATGTGAATGGATACAAGGTGCTGCCTCTTTTTCACTCACACACACTGTTCATGCTCATGATGCACATTATGCGCTTCTATATCCACACACAGACATCAGTGAGGGCTAATCGTTCACCAGCCAAACCTGAGGAATATGAGTGCACAAACTCACAAAGTATACTCACATGACTCCCTGTAGCACTTTCTGTGGGTCGGGGTCGAAGAGCCGGTCAACATAATGGCGACTGGTGGCTGTGACTTCCTACATAGTAACAAGACAACAATCACAAATCAGCGCATTTACCCCTCCTCAAAACCCAGATCAGGACACAGCCCAAAGAGGCAGCGCAGCAGGACGCGAGCTGGAAAGCCCCCATTCTGCCCACCGCTAGCCCTGAATCCAGCCATTGCCAGCTCTCTTGGGCAACGACGCAGAGATTTGACACTTGATAACTCTGTTTGTTTGCGTTCGTCAGTGGACAGAGGTTTCTCGAAGGATCGGGACCCCTCAGATCACTTTACTGGAACTCCAGATCTGCGGGACGTAAACATAGAGTGGCCTGAAACCTGGGAACAAGCATTCGGGTTCAAATATCAACCCTGGCATGTCAGAGCACCTTACATAAGCACTAACACTAAGCATAAGGGCAAGTCATCTGATGTTTTGGAAACACAGCTTTCTTGTATGTCAAATAGTGGAACTGCTGTACAAACAAAAACCTTCGGCCGACGAGGACGAGAGACTTGCAGTGCTGTTATCAAAGTCAGGATGACTGCTGAGAGGTCACATGACGGACACTCCTGTGAGTCACATGACTCCAACAGCTCTCAGGATGCCTAAACACACAGACACCGCTGCTAGAATTATTCCCTACAAACAACAACGGGCATGACGGTCCACACGTGTGCTTTTAGACACGAATACAATATGATCCCACTTTTGAAACAGTGTACTACACTGGCCGCAGATCGGCTTACATGGGTTTCAAAGACGCACTAATGACAGCTTTGAGTCCAATACCGAGCGAAGGATGACTTGCAACTTCGTACTGCATTAGCTTTTTTTTCTTTTTTTAAATTCTCCAGGATCACCGACCCTGTGTACACCTATTATTTCAACTGCCATGTACGTTGACTCTGTCATGAGGCACGCATTATAACTTGTAGACAAACGGGTAGCTGATTGGTGTATAATGTTATATCGGGTAGAGGGCTGGCACACGGAGTGGTTAATCCTTATCCTGGTATAATGCTCATAATACTCAAATCACATGACATGGTCAACAACAAACAAGGTTCTGCTTTTATGTGAACAAACTCCACCCAGATATTATAATAATATCCAACCCAAATGATACTCAAAATGGCATCAGGCAAAACATCACAGACTCTGCGTCGGTATCTGTGACCACCCGGGTTTCCTCCAGGTTCTCCGGACTTCCCAAAAATACCTGGTAGGTCTCGAGTCTAAACTGTTATTAGATGTGAACAAGTGTGTGAATGCAAGTGCATGTTGTCCTGTGATGGTCCAGCTTCCCATGCCGTGTGCATTCCCACCTCACAGCCAGTGTTCCCCAGATAGGCTCCAGATCCACCACAACACTGACCGTCGCACAAGTACAGAATGACGTCCAAAAGGAGGTACAAGAAGAAAGACTCACTTTCACACACTTGTACACATCTTTTGAGTCAAGTTCACCAACAAGAATACTTTTACCAAAGCAGGAACGAAGACAAAACCAGAAAACTCCAAGGAAACCCAATCAGGTGCAGAGATCAGACCAAAGACAGTGCAGACCCATGACGTTACTCTGAGTCCGGACTCTACTTTTTATCCCTGAACGGAGTCTGGATGGATGTTTGGATGGCTTTAGACCGGTTTTAAATCTGTCCCGGATGCGCACTTGCCTCGTCCGGACATGTTTATGAATGTAATTCTTCTCCTGCTAGAACACTCACACTTAAAACCCACTTAATGACCTGTGGAAGATGCTTTAACCCTGGAGCACCCCGGGGTCATATTGAAGCCTAACTTTTAGTTCACTCTTAAGTTATATTCAGCCCACTCATGAGTTAGTGGACATCCCAGGAGGTCTCATAAGAACCATGCCACAACATGTAGTAGGGAAGGGTTAATAAAAAAATTAAAAAATTAAAAAATTAAATAAAACACTACCTGTTTTGGGGTTGCCTGCATGATTTCAGCCCGTGGAGATATCTGCGCTATGATAAGGGGGGGGTCCTCCAGGGTCAGTGATACTAACAGTACCTCTCATATACCACCAAACAAATCCGGCTGAAGGCTAAACCCCAAACAGCTAGCTGCCTTCTGTGTAAGTGCCCCAAGCAGGGGTCAGCCCCGGTGCCCTAAGCGGGGGGTCGGCCCCGGTGCCCCGGGCAGGGGGGTCAGCCCCGGTACTCTAAGCGGGGGGTCGGCCCCGGTACCCCTGGCAGGAGTGTACCGAGTGTGTGCTCTGTGCTGGAGCCACAACACAGGGGGCGTTTCCTCTCCGCGGGGTTGACTTTTCACTTAGCCTGCTAGCTGCACAGCAATAAGTCACACTTTACGTTCCGTGCAGCCGGAGGAAGCTAAACATCCTCCCAGTGTCAGCAGGTTACTAATAAACGCTGTGTGTTCGAGCCCTGGAGCTCCTGTTAGCCAGCCAGCTACATGGCTAAGCAGCAACAAGCCTGAAAGTCTAACAACTTCAGTGCGGCTAGCAAGCCTAGCTAACTCCGAGGCTAACTCGGGGTCTGGTCCCGCACGGAGCCGCTCATCCAGGTCACACCCACAGAGGGAGCGTTTCCGCGGACCAAACAAACGGAGAGGAAGACGAGGCACAGGCGGTCACCCTGCTCGGCGCCCCGCGCGCGCTGCCGGTACGGAAACTCATTCCGGGTGACCGTCAGCCAACCTCTCGCCTCCACACACACACACACACACACACACACACACACACACACACTGTGTGTGTGAGGCCGCTAGCTCGGCCCGGACAGGCGTGTCGCACCAAACACGCTCGAGTCGGCCATGGCGGGTACCACACACCCGTAAAACGCTGAGTTAGTACGTGACAAAGCGGCAGACACTCACAGATAACACGCTGATGCGTAGAGGGGCCTCCAGCAAGCACGCCATCTCTCTCTCCCCCTGCGCGAGAGACGATCCGCACGCGCACTTTCCACACGATCCACCCCGACCTGTCATTTACACCTGCTGCCCTTCACTTACACAAATCATAGATATCAAATCATATACATTAGTAGAAGTAGTAGTTTTGTTGTTGTTGTTGTTGTTGTTGTTGTTGTGCACATATTTATGTTGCCATGCGAAATAAATTAGGTTTTGTAATCGTTATTAAATCAGGCTCATGGCACTATTGTTGTTGTTTTTTTATTATCTTGCTTTTATATAAATGTCTAAAATAATTCGTAGTAACCGTACGAACTTGACAAACTTGTCAGAATTCCTGAAGTGTCTATGAAGGAAAGTGCGGCTGGGATTACAACAATGCATATACCCGAGGAAACCTATGAACCGGGCGCGCATGCGCGTTGGGGATTCAGGTTGTACACTACCTGCTGCGAGAGCGAGCGTGCCGTGCCGTGCCGTACCGCGGTGCACACAGGTACGTACAGGAAAAGTCCTCTCTTTTAATATGTAGTGCTAAACATGGCGCTGCGGCGTTTAATAAAATACACAGACTGTGCGCGTGTGTGTTTAAAGAGGCTATAACGGGTAGTGAGTGAGCTAGCTAGCATGCTCGCTCTGGTTGTGTGGTGTGTTGTTATATTAGCCTCCTGACGGATAGCAACATTACCCGTGTTCTAAATGTCTCCGTGTTGGATTTGTAGTCACTACGTAGGGTGTGGATTAAACTAGGGTTACTGTGTCCCGCAGGTGTAGGGGTGTTGGAGAGGGCTGCTGATGGCACTGAGACCCAGAATCTGAGAGGATCTTCTGCTGATCTTACTTGGTGGATTCCACTTCGTCTGAAAAACAAACAACTAACCAAACCAACAGCCGGATATGAAAATAGCAGTGGAAGGCTGCTGCCATGGCGAGCTGGACAAGATCTACGAGACCATTGGCTACCTGGAGCGTAAGGAAGGTGTCAAGGTGGACGTGCTGCTGTGCTGTGGGGATTTCCAGGCTGTGAGGAATGAGGGAGACCTGAAGTGCATGGCAGTGCCACCCAAATACAGGCACATGCAGACCTTCTACAAGTAAGCCACCTCCCAGTGCCTGGCTGAATTACAGTGAAGCCCCGCCTATCGCGAGGGTCACGGTCCGGCGCCCCCGCGACAGGTGAAACCAGCGAAGTAGCGCCGTCACACTTATTTTATTATTTATATCTATATTAAGGCTTTATAAACCATTTCCACTCTCTTATTAACCCTTTCCACGCACTTATAAACGTCCTACGCTCTTCAACACTTTCTACACTCTTAAACAGACATAATTTTTAACAACATATAAAATCCTACATGCGTACTTACTGCCGGTGAGGTCACTTCCTGTTTACAGCCTGTTTACTAGCTGAAGCGGAAGTGGCGTACACCGCCACTGTGTATTGATCCACTGATGAAATACAGTGCACACTGTTTTTTATTTTGATTTAAATGTTCTTTTAATGTTTGAATTAACATTATTAAATCATATTTTATATTCCAGAGTCCCGCAAAAGGCAAAAATTCCACGAATCAAAATTCGAAAATCCGCGATGCACTGAACCCGCGATATGTGAGCCGCGATATTGCGGGGGGGAGGGTGACTGTATTCATTCATAAGCGTGGTGATTTGTCTCTGATGTCTTGTGCACTGGCCTGTGGAAGGTACTATTCAGGGGAGAAGAAGGCACCGGTCCTAACCATCTTCATCGGTGGCAACCATGAGGCTTCTAATCATCTGCAAGAGCTTCCCTATGGAGGCTGGGTGGCCCCGAATATATACTACTTGGGTGAGACATTTTCGTGTGTGTGGTGCTTGTTTAAATTAAATTGAAGTATGGTAATTGATCTTTATTTTCAAAAGGAAATATTTTATGTACATTCAATAACTTGACATTTTGAGAGTTTTTTGTTGTTTTTTTTTTTTTAATTCATGAATCAGTATTGGGGCGGCACGGTGGCTAAGTGGTTGGCACTGTCGCCTCACAGCAAGAAGGTCCTGGGTTCGATCCCCGGGGTCGATATGGGCACCTTTCTGTGTGGAGTTTGCATGTTCTCCCCGTGTACATGTGGGTTTCCTCCGGGTACTCTGGTTTCCTCCCATAGTCCAAAGACATGCACAGAGGGGATTAGACTAATTGGCTGCTCTAAATTGCCCGTTAGTGTGAATGTGAGTATGAACGGTTTTCTGTCTCTGTGTGTCGCCCTGGGTGGATTGGTGACCTGCCCATGGTATACCCCGCCTCTTGCCTGAAATCAGCTGGGATTGGCTCCAGCCTCCCCCCGTGACCCTGAACAGGATTAAGCAGCAGAAGATGAATAAAGATTCAGTATTTTTTTTTTATGCTGGTTCACTGAAAGGTTGCGATGAGGATGTTTGTTCTAGGGTTTCAGATGTTGTAGCATCTAGTCTGATTAAGTACATTAGGGCAACAGAAGTTTTGCCCTCATACCTACATAAAATGTATACACTGATTTAATAAATATCAGCTGTGCTTTGGGATTGAAGAGGGTTCATTTATGTGATGTGTGTGAACTCCCTGCAGAGGAGATGCTGCACTGAGGTTGCATGACTATGGGAATGGTAACGTAGTGATAACAGTGTTAGTTTAACGGTGTTGTTCAACATGGTTGTCACAGTTGCCTGTGCACTGCCTTAATTCGCATGCCTTCCCCATGTGGGTACTGGTCACTCGCTGGACTGTCCCGTTGCGCAACAGCAGATTGCTCCTGCAGCGCAATCACATTTGCATTTTCTTGTGCAAGTTCAAAACCTCAAATGTATTGCTCATTTTAGAGAATTTCATTTCAAATCACTGTAGCTTATTTGTATAGCTTTTTAACATAGAATGTCAAAAGGTAGTTTTACAGATGTACATTTAGAATCCCAGTAACCGTGGCTTGGGGGGGGGGATTCCCTGAAAAGACATGAAGAAAACCTTGAGAGAGAAATAAGTCTCAGAAGGAAATCCTCCTTATAGTGGGGACATTAATCAGTACTTATGTTATAATATACAAGTTTTATTTATATATATATAATATTAGTGTGTGTATAATTTTTGTTCGT
>JAQMCW010000034.1:4695226-4714226 GCA_030068335.1 Chrysichthys cranchii
GATGATGTTTCAGGTCATATTTAAGCAGAAATGTAGACAATTCTAAAGGGTTCACAAACTTTCAAGCACCACTGTACGTCGACCCGTAGTAACTGAACTCCGCCGTAAATCGAGGACTCCCTATATTGTCCTGCTGTCAGGTTGCCCTTCTAGGAACCACTGTTTCAGTCTTGGCCAGCTGCATCAGAGACACGTAAAATCAGTTCAACCAGATGTTCTTCATCCATGACATGTGAAGTCATGTTTTCAAATTTCTGCTCATGTTGCTTCATGGACCAGTGAGGAAGCACCGTCTACCCTGTTCCACATACGTCAGCTCACATCGGTTGATGTTGCTTTGATGGATGAAGCAGAGACAATAATTCCATCCCTTGCAACCAGACCGCAAAGCCAAAGTTGCTCCTGGGACCAGGATCCATCTTCTCATGACCTTCTCCTTCTCTTGTGGCACTCAGGAGCCCTTTGTCGTCATATTATGATTCTGCAACCTGTGCATGTGTTCGTACAGTGATGATACTCATGGAAAAAAGAGAATCATGTAATTACAGCTACCTGATTTCAGCTGTCCCCATCACCAGTGCGTCACTGACTTTCTCCTACACTTGGATATCAGCTTTCCTGGTTTTAACCTGAAGCATGTAGGTGTAGCATAGCACATTTCTACGTGCATAACATTTGCAGTTTTAGGTAAAATTCTTGATGTATGCATCTCCCAAGTTGTGTGTATGTGGGTTTTTTTTCCTTTCTGTATGTATATATGCTTAGGCATTTTTCATTATAGGAATCTTCAGGCTATTTTCAAAGACAATGATTGTTTCACTCCTTGTGATCACTGCTTCTAGGCTACTACTGCTTCCGTGTCGTGGTGTTATGCTTCAGATGCATCGTGTATCATACTAAATGTTTGTTTTTGTACCACAGCTGGCGAGGACTCCATGGTAACCCAGGAAGGTGTGGCTGGACGTGGCCTTATGCAGGATGAGAATGAGGAAGTGATGCGCGCACTCCTCATCCACGAAAAGAAGAGTGCGCCCGCGGTGGCGGCCGGAGCCATCCACAGGCCCCCCATCCCGGCAGCCAACGCCAGCGACTCTGAGAGCGACACCAGCGAATCAGACGAAGACTCTCCAGCCCAAGCCATCGCCGCCCCCCTGAAGCCGGGCAGACTGGATGAAGATGACGAGTTTGAGGAGGATGACGAGTTTGAGGAGGTGGGAGACGATCCGGTGGTAATGGTTGGAGGAAGAGCGTACTCCTACAGGGAGGTGAGCCAGAGGCCAGAGCTGGTGGAGCAGATGAGTGCCCAGGAAAAGGAGGCCTACATTGAGATGGGGCAAAACCTCTTCCAGGACATGTACTTCTGAGCAAACCTGTGCTCTCAGTCTCCCCTGTGCTTCTCCCTCTCGCAGTCTCTGTCATTCTCTCCTTTGCTCTCTTCGTCCACTTTGGCTCCTTGGCTGCTCACTTGACCACTATAGTAGCACACTGTTGCTGTTGGAACATTGCCACACGCTGTGTGGAGAATTGTGCTGAAGGTCAGACTCCCACAGAGACGTGCAGTATTATTCTGTTCTACAGGACACCTGATGATGACATTTCTTCTGACTCACTCACTCACACTAGTGCCACACAGCCGAGGTATTTTTGTCTTGAATTCCAGAATAAATATACAGACGCGCGCACACACACACACATACACACACACGTGTTTGCTTTTCTGGTTTGGCTTTCAGTCCCACTCTCTCTTGGGCAAATAGCAGAGGGTTCAGTGTTTAAGTTAATGTTCAGATACAGAGTGACCTTCCAGAACGCCTGCGTGATTAAAACAAAACACACACACATACACACCTCACATAGGAGGGTCCAGAGGCTACCTGAGACACAGCATATTAGAGACCTGGGTGGTTGATGGTGCCATTTTACACAGTCGCGATACTGGTACTCCATCTCTGTGGATGAAAGTTACAGAAGGAAACATATTTCCAAAAAAAACCCAAAACCTGCAGATATAACTGAATTTTTTTTTTTCTTTTTCAAGTGTTGTCTAAGCTTATGAGGTTACCTGCTGTTAGCTTGTATGCGTGTTGTCTATTTTGAACTGGCTATTGTAGCTTGCTAGATGAGAGGTCTAATTTTATGAATTCGGGTAAGGACACGGTCTTCATTGCAGTGGTGGACAAATCACTGGTTTACCAGACCTAATTTTTGAGTCCTTTTTTTTTGTCATTTATATCATTTGTAGTTTATTATAGACTACAGTGGACCCTCGGCTTGCAAACGAATCGATGTACGGACTAAATTCCCGAACAGATTTTGTACTGACCGACGAACAAATCCTCGACTGACCTACAAGAACCCGACCCACGCTTCACCCCACAAACCTTAAGTTCCGGTCAAGCACTTGTGGTGTGGACGTCTTCAATGCATTTTTTTCGTTGAGAGTAAGAAGCCTAAGCGTATAACGCTTGAAATAAGGAAAGAAATAATCACAAAAGATGAGAACCGCCACCATGGCCGTCTGCCACTGCTTCACACACACTTCACAGCACAAACCTTCCGTTCCAGTCAAGCACTCATGGTGTGAACGTGTTCAATGCATTTTTTTGGTTTTCTCTGCATTTTTGCTCTATAAGCCTTCATTATGGGTTGCAAGAAAGTGGAAATGGTAGTAAGAGTAAGAAGCCTAAGTGTATAACAGTTGATATAAAGAAAGAAGTCATCGCAAAACATGAGAACCGCCACCATATCCCTCCGCCACCGTCGACCTACGGCAGCAGCTACGTATCCACCGCAGAGGTTAAGCTCGTGAGTCGAGGGTCCACTCTATTTGAATTCTGTATTCCGACTTACATTAAAGAAGAACAAATGCAAGTAACTTCAGTAGTATGCCCTACGATGACTGTCTTGGTCTCTAATATATCTTCAAGATATCACATGGTATAAGCATTTCATTATCGCCATACTAAATCCTTCATCTTCCCGCTCTTCACCTTGAGCCTCTCTCCTCTTTCCGGACAGTATTTAGGGAACGCGATGTTATGAGGAGAAAAATCTTTCGTTGTCAAGCAAGCACGCTTGTCTCTTTTTATGAGGAAATCTACTTTGTTTAATTGAATATAAGCACATGATTTTTTTTTAGGGGGGTGGGGATAAAGAACAACAATAAAGAGCTGTTGGTAAACATGGTGTATGATTTTATAAATGTGTGTGTTTCTGAATTAGATTGCTGATTCCAGGCAGGGGCGGTGCATCCTAATGCAGAACCATGTTGCCTCTGAACATTTCGGTGATGAGCCTCACAAAAACATAACCGTTTTTCACATTATTGTTTTTCTCTGTGTTAAAAAAAAAAAAAAAAAAAAGTCAGTGTCAGCGTTCGACTACAAATTCTCAGAATGATAGCGTCGCAGGAGAAGCGGATCACAGGATTGTTTCGGGCAGTTAATTCTGGTGTTTCGTTCTTTCTTACTAGGATGCGATCTCTTACTAAGCTGCATTTGAAGAGTTGGAGCGAGAAAAGCCGACTATTTGGAAAAGGTTAAAATGTGCAGTGTGAGATTGCTGCATAAAAAGGAAAAAAAAGCCACTGTTACTGATTACAGTGTAGAGCAGGGGAGGACGGTGAGTGTCTGCGACAAGCAGATTACCGGTATGTGTCTGGGCTACAAGTTGGTGTAATGGCCATCAGCATTGCCTTCCCCACCCCCCATTCAACCAACCAGAGGAAAACAAACCTTTCAGAAAATGAATCTTTTTTTCCATTTGATCAGTTGAAACAACCTGGTTATTGATCAGAAGGTCGGGGTTCAAGCCAAGCTGCCACTGTTCAGCCCTTGAGTGCTGAGCCCAGCTTCCTAACAAGCTGGCAAGGAAAGGCTTGTGCATATTGTGTGTAAACACATCAACAGGAAATGAACACATTCTTCAGATGCAAGCAGGGTGTTTTCGAACGCGTGAACACTGCAGCTCATAGACGAGGACTTTTTTTGACGGTGCAAACATGATGTTTAATCAGGAGAAACATAAGCAGGAGACATTGTCTCCTCAGTCCTCCTGTGGATTTGCATATTTGCTTATTTTCCATATTTTGTCTTAATGGGCATCCTTTTTGTTATTGAAATTGTTAGCTGACACTTTAAACCCTGAGAGCCTGCCATGTGGTTGGCAATCACATTGCAGCTTTCACTTGCCCTGTTGTCTGTTTTTATGAGAAGTTATAATTTGCCCACCCATATGGTGTACATGTGAAGTTCCTCTATACAGACATTAGTGCTAGCTTTGCCAGCAGTCACATATGTTCTTGTATATGTAGGTGGACAAGACGGACAAAATCTCATATTGTGACTAATTTGCTGCATGTTGCGCTTGTGAATATGCCTGGTAAACCTGAAGATCATCGGATAAAACCTGGCCGCATTGCTTCACTCAGAGTGATTTAGTGTTTCTTGGAGTGTGAAACAGGAAACTGGAGTGTTGGAGATTATAGATTTGGTTTCAGTATTGGAAAGACCAAGAACACAATGACGAGTGACGGAGACACTGTGCAGCCTGACTTTCCAGGACAATGAAGACGAGGGCAGAGCTAGACAAAGTTTATTAGAAGTGTAGAAGCGTTCACAGAAAAGCTTGTATGCATTCACCATCCACTTTATTAGGAACGCCTGAACACCTACATGTTCATGCAATTATCTAATCAGCCAATCATGTGGCAGCAGCACAATGCAAAAAATCCTTCAGATGCCGGTCAAGAGCTTTAATACTGGCCTCAGACATCAGAATGAAAAAAAAGAGTGAATTTAACCATGGCATGGATGTTGGTTCCAGAGGGGCTGATTATTTCAGAAGCTGCTGATCTCCTGAGATTTTCGCACACACTAGTTGCTGATGCTGTATTTGTGTTATTTCTGGGATCTTAATGGTTGCGTGCTGCCATAAATGACATCCATGACAACTGTCAGGTTTCGCCGTTAGCGCATTAAAACAAAAAGAGCAAGCAAGAGCTTCTCTTCTTAGCATTGCCCAGCAGTGGTCAGTAATTTTAGTGAGAATTCCAGGTAGAAATGGCACAGATGCCAAACAATGGACTGCAAACATATTACATTACATTACATGACCGTCATTTGGCAGACGCTCTTATCCAGAGCGACTTACATTTTTTTTTATGTCATTTATACAGTTGAGCAGGTGAGGTTAAGGGCCTTGCTCAGGGACCCAACAGTGGTAGCTTGGCAGCTTGGATTTGAACTCCCGACCTTCCGATCAGTAGTCCAGTCATATGAAAGAGACACTCGACTTGGCTAGTTGGCGATCAACGAGGTGACCGGAGCCATGGCACTGATGCTGGTATTAGCAGGAGCTTTAAACTGGTTGAGCAAAGTGTACAGATGAGGAGGTGGACATACCAAAGCATTAAAGTGCTGCTGCATCACTCTTTTACACAGAGATGAAGCAAGGGCTAAATCATACATCAGGTCATCTAACAGCATTGCAGGGAGCTCTTAAACCCAGTGAAATTATGCAAACTTGTCCAGGAAATAAAAGTCGACTAAATGTTTTGCATCACTGAGGACCGTGTATCGGTTAAAAATATTGATATGGAAGCCTTGTAGGATGGATTTGTCTTTTAAAGTTAATCTCTTTGTTCTCAAAACAGCAAATCCTCCATGCTCGGGTCGTTCCTTTGCTTTCGGAGCTGTGCATTTTAATTCAGCGCCGCGTGCAAAGCCATGCCAATGAAACAGGGATCCGGAATCTCACTGGAGTTGTGTTTCTACTTTTATTTCTGCTTCTCATCACTAGTCATCTCAGTGTTGTAGCGTTCACTGATTAAACTATGGCGTGGGTCAGTCTGTCTGACTGAATTTGCCGTGAAGTGGAGGTCTGTGTAGCTTCAGGTTGTTCTCCTGGATGTGTTTTTAGCTCGGAGAAAGCATGGCGAGCGGGAGCAGGTGCTGTTACTCTGATTGTCTTCTGCCTCGTTTCTGGCTGACAAACTACTGTCTGGGTCAAATACACAAATCCTGCTGCGGTCACTTTTTAAAAACATGGGCATCCTCAGGTTTTTGTTTATTTTTGTATTTGGTACCAGTTTGTGTTTTTCCTATTGATACGCTGTCTTTTTAGATGTTGGGCTAAAACGCTACTGAATGTGTACGCAATCAGGTTTTGGAGGTGGATGAAGAAAGGAGAGAAGTCAGGTTGGCGAGAAGTAAACGAGTTGAGAACGATGGACTTCTTAAACTTTCTTGACCTGTTGTTGTATTCTTTTAGGTAAGCACACACTGTCATCTGCAAGTCATTTAAAATCCATTACCTCTCTGAAGTCACAGCATTTTTATTTATTTATTCTGTAGAGAAAAAAAACATGTCCTTCCCTGTCCTTTATTCACTTACAGATTTGCTTACTGATGAAATTTAGTTTATTTATTTATTTAACTAATTGCTTAACACTCACTCACTGACTCACGCCCTCTCTTCACCACCTTCGTTTGAGCCTTCATTCATATTGATTGCAACAAATTGCCACCCTGCTTCATGCTATCGATTCTTCCAGAGTGTCTTCCACACCACTACACTACTACGCGGCAAAGGATACTCCCTATCAGGGAGCACAGAGGAGAGGATAAATTACAGACAGAGGGCCTTCTTACACCTGAAATTGTAGAAATGCTCATTTCCTGTCTTTGTCCAGACTTTGCTTCTGGATAATAAAACGATTCTCTGACTTTTTGAACGTAATACATTGTGAGTAGGCTAAAATCAGTGTTGCACAAGCCTTCTTTTATATTTTTGACATATTTGAAACCTCTGACCCCTTGAAATCTTTGCCAATTCAGGATTTTTACTCATGGGCGGTTAGCATACACTCAAAAACACAAAGCTCACTATTAATGAGTCATGTAACAGTTTGATACAGTGATTGCTGTATAATGAAAGGCCAACTAAATCATTAGAAGTCCTTCATATTATAAGCATCCTATCTTGTGTTTAATTACATTTTACTGTGAGTAATACCTGCTATAGTGAGGAAAAAGTATTAACCAATCAGGATCATGCTCCCAGCCAGCGAGCAGCACTCTGAGCCCCGAAATATGTCAAAACTATAACTGATCCTGGAGCATGCTATTACTAGCCTCAATCAGTTTAAATGCACCGCTCTTATTTCCCGCACTTATTAACACGATTAATATGGCGAGATTGTTCAGCTATAGATCATGCTTTAAATAATCAAATGACATTCTGAACACCATCACAGTTTCTATTAAGGTCTGGAATCCACTCAAAATGCATTAGTGGTCTGACACTTATCAACACGGTGACTTTATGAGCATATCTCCTTATCCTCCCTGAAATCAGTGCCTGGCTACGCCACTGGACTAGGCTCAGGAGCTAATACTTTTGATTAGCGTTAGCCCATTGGTGTGCTACTTTGATGCTGGTTTGAGAAGGATGACACAAGACATTCAGCGAGGCTAGTGGAGTGGCCTTAACCCTCATGTATACTGCAGCAGGTGCAGGACCAGGCAGAAACACGACAACTGTTCAGTCATTCAGGTGATGCATAATTTAGCAATTTGAGTGAGCATGCAATATGCAGAAACTGCCGCTGCAGCGTTTTTTTGTTTTGTTTTGTTTTTAGTTACGTTCTCATGAGATAATCTGATTGGAAATCTGTTCCAAAAATATAAGAAGCTACATGCAGAATTGTGCATGGGGAAATGTTTCTGTATGCAAATGCAGCTGATGCAAAAGCAGTTTCCCCAGAGAAGGCAGCAGGAACGTGTAGGGGTTTGGGCTGAGGTTCCAATCAGCATATTCATCAAATCTGAATTAGATGGCTGGAAAAGTGCAGAAACTTCTTTGCCTTTCTCTGTTTGGTTGGATTTTTTTTTTTTTTTTAATGTAATTGCCATGACCATGCCAAGCCATGTATTACTGGCTATGGAATGCACTCCTGGTTTTGTGAAGTTTTAAGTGACGTTCTGAGGATCATATTATATGTTAGAACCGGTAGAAGGTATGTAGGAATAAATGAATAAAGGTTTATTTCATTTTATTATTATTATTATTTTTAAATATCACTAGTTATCAACAGAGTTCTGCAGGAAGGTAGAAATACTTCTTGGCTCTCGAGTGATGCAAAACAGGATTGTTTGCAGCACAAGTTTAAATCGTGATGACGCTGTAGCCATCCATGACCGGGAGGTTTGAGAGGAAAATTGTCTGTGCTCTGTGAGTGGGAGCGATGGCATACTCTCTCTCCTCTGTTTGTTACAGCAACACAGGCCAATCATGGGTGTCTGTGAGGTCATGCATGCCTAAGGGGCTGCATAGTGATTTCATTTGAGTGTGTTAAGCTGCCCAGTGACTCAGCAGTCTGAAAACATGGCTGGGTGTTAGCCTTCATGCTCCTGGTTTACAGTTACAGCTGATGTTTGGTGCATTTCTTGTTCTGTGTATTTACTGTCCTGCACTCTTTTCACAATGTGGCGTGTTGGTACTATATGTGGTCTTGTGTACTGTTATGTTTTGCACCACGTTACTGAAAAAACGACATTTCACTCCGAAGTATGCAATTTATAACGAGGAAAGACAGTAAAAATCCACTTGAACTGTTGAAAGAGGAGGCGTACCTGGTGACTTGGCAATGTTCAAGACCAAGACCAGAAAAATATGATTTTTTGTTTTTTAGCCAGACAAACATTCCTTAGCTGGCGTTGCTTTTGGAACCCACTTCACAGTCAACTATTCTTTCAGTGAATTAAAAAAAACAAGTTTAATTTTAAATTGAAGTTTAATTAAACAGAGTGCCGTTTAAGGCAGGCGCATACGTCTGGACTGGGGTCCATCAAAAAAGTCCTGGGACAGGCCACTTTTTACTTTTTTGGGAATAAGAGGTTGAATGTGACACTCACATGCTGAAGCAAAGTCACGTTTATTAACATGAGAGCGAACAGGATTGTCACACAGTGCTTCATGACGCATTTCATCCATCCATTTTTTATCTATACTGCTGATCAGTCAGGGTCACGGGGAACCAGGAGCCAGTCCCAGCTGACTTCCGGTGAGAGGCGGGGTACACTCTGGGCAGGACACCAATCCACCGCACGGCCAACACACAGAGACAGACAACCATTCACACTCGCGTTCACACCTACGGGCAACTTGGAGCAGCCTAATGGATCGACCTAATGTACATGTCCCTGGATGTCAAAGAAACCCACGCAGGCACAGGGAGAACATGCAAACTCCACACAGAAAGACCCCAGCTGGCTGACAGGTGTGAGTTCGTCGCCTTTTTGCTGCGAGGCGAGACAGTACATGCGCTCCAAAGCTATGTATCTACATAAGCCCTGAGGTAGTATTATGTTAGCATAGTGCTCATTTTAAGCATGGACTTAACCATGACTACAACCAGCAAAGCAAAGCAGTAAACTAGTCCCTTACTTTTGGAAATTCATCCATCCATCTGATGACCAGTGGTCCATGCTTTCAGACAAAATATGGCAGTTGCCTTCAGTCTGCCTACCTAGCTAGCAGCCCCTCTATCCGCTTATAGTGTAACACTGACTATTTCAGCTTTACGCATGGATAGTGATTATTTTGGCATGTGTCACAACAGCCTGTCACTCTTCTCCCGTGAAAGTAACATTTGTAAAACTGTGTGGGCACAACAGGAAGACACCAGGGAGTGCACCGCCTCATCATCATAATCATTAACATTTCCATTTCTCTCTCATCTTTCTAGTCTCTCAGATCCAGAGAAGTAAATCCAGTCTCTCAGGCTGGTCTAAAACTGCTGCAGGCATCAGCATGCTGAGCTGCACAAAGGTTCCCTGTGTTTTAAAGCAGATTGCCGTACATTTGAAACTGGTGTTTTAGAATGTTTGGTAAACAAACATTAAAAAATGGGACCAGTTTAGTAAAGATTACTGACATAAAATAAGCAGAGTGAGTGTGAGTGCATGCAACAGATACACAAATGCAGCAGTCCATGTTTTGGCATGTAGTAAGTGACCTAATGGCGGCTTCTCCAAAAATGGTAGGTTTCATTTCAGAGCTACCTTGTACGAACGCAAACACATTGTGCCAAATGAATCCATTTCAGTCTCACACCCAGCCAGCAGACGCCTGTGCTGACGTTACTCCTAGTTGGCGCACAGCCCTCTGGGAATTGTAGGCTGCTCTTGGATGGGTTTTTTCCCCCAAGACAGGCACACCAGTGAGTCTGTTGTAACTCACTAAAGCGTTGTCCATCCAGGAACCCAGTTCTCTATTAGCCTAATTAACTGTCTATCTCTCCCTCCCTCTGGCTCGCTCGCTCATCGGTTCCCCTTCCACTTCCACACACAAAAACTCGTGAAACAAGCGAGCAAACACCAGCCAGGATAATTGATGGGCACACCTTCGTTTGTGGTGTGGGAATATGTTAACCTTTGTGTTTGGGCTGATGTCGCTGAATGCTCTGATGAACGAGGTACTCGTCTCATCCAGACACCTGAATAAGGAAAGATAAGGAATGTGCATTACTTACAAAATAAATCATACAACCAGCCAACAACAGCAACAAAAAAAATCACACGCAGAGAAAGGAAGCATGTCAGGACATGGTTAGAGGGGAAAGGCTTGTCCAGACCATTAAAAGCCTTGTTTCATCTTCTCTTTGGTCAGATCTAATCTCACCATCTCATTACAGGCTAATTGATGTCGGTATGTAATTATGTCATCCAGCGCATTGGTTTTCATGCTGAGAGGAAGTGCTACTTTCCCTGGTCTTTGATGTAAAAGCTGCTCTCCTGATGAAGATTATAGTTATATGTACAACATGTGCTTGCCAGCTCAAATCTCTAACCCATTCAGTATTGTATAATAATAATAATATTATTATTATAAACAACAACAATAATAATAGTAATAATAATAAAAAATCTAGTTAACATCCGATCTGCAGTACCGTACATGTGCTGTGTGGATGTAACTAAATATAATGCTTTATTCAGATAGAACAAATAATCCATGCAAAAACAGAGAAACAGTTGCAAGCCTTTTGAGAATAGAGGTGTGCATGTGGACTAGAAAACCACAGTATGTAACAAATTTAAAGTGACCGTAGGGTTAAAGTGGCTGTGATTAAAGTTTAGGGTTTGCTTCAGTAGTCGGCCCATAAACACCGTCTTACCGAGCATCAATATACAACCGTTTTACTTATTTTGTAAATATTTCTGTACAAACTGGGCCAAAATTCAGAAAATAAATTTTCAGAAATAAATACATTTCACTTCTAGACTCTAGACTCGCTGCTCCCTATTTTACACAGTCCACATGCATGTCTCCAAACATTATTCATTGAAATTATTTAAATAAATCGCTTACATTAATTGCACGTGTTTTCCCTTGTTCTGAAATTTTCCATTTGCTTTTTAAAAAGTAATTCATCTCAAAAAATCATGCAGGTATTATGATGAAATGCCACTCCAAGGACCCCATTTTGACTCGAAGCATCATAGCTAGTCTCATAGGAGGTCCTGAAAGTGATCTTTTCTGAGCCTAACAAGCACAAAACCTAAAGTAAATTTCATCCAGTTGTTTTAGGTGGCTGTTGTTGTTAACTACAAGCTTTCTTGATATGAAATAAGGCTCTGTTTTTTTGAAAGGTAGTCCTAGCTTACTTACTCACGTTAAACAGAAAACTCCACAGGACATCTGGTTAAGCCCTATAGAAATTCAGGAGTTGAATCGAGTTTTGTTCTGCAAATTGCTATTTGCTGTTAATACCTTTGAATGAAAATGACTTCTGAAGTCTCTTTGAGGCCATGATAAAAGAGTTCACATAAAATCCTCTGCTCTTGACCTCTTCCACTTCTGCTCTAAATCCGAATACAGATACAGATGTAAACACTAAACAGATAAAGCGACAGATAATGGCATTGTGTTACACCTATAACATTCTGATAAAACAAGGTATGGCTGGCACATGTGGCTTTTCAACAGTGAAACACTTTTGGAGATGATTTCCTGCATTAACTAGATCCTAATTTAGACCCAGAATTCTCATCATCTGCGTTCCCACCTGACACCCAGCATTCCCAGGAAAGTCTGGATCCACCATGACCCTGACCACGATGAAGCACTTACTGAAGACGAATGAAAGAGTCCTAATTAGCCAAATCTCGCCTGTTTGTAAAAGTTAGATGTGAAATGGGGAAAAAGACGATGTGGTAATAAAAATAAAAAGACTACATTTATATCTAACAGATGAGGATGGGTTGCATTTATGAGTCTGATTCCTCATATTATCCCTGGGAGTTTTTTCCTTGCCTCGGTCACCTCTTGCTTGCTCATTAGTGATAGTAAAATTGTAAAATTTGCATACAAAATGTCTATATTTCTACAAAGCCGTGTTGTGACAGTGTCCATTGTTGAAAGTGCTTAAACGTGCTATACAAGTAAAAGTGAATTGAATAGAATTGAATAGAATTCACTTTTTCAGCCTACAGGATTAAAGCTTAAAAAAAATAAGAATAGGAATGATGTATTATTATGGGGAGTGGTGTCTAAGTGTATGCTTTAGATTTGTTGGAAGCTAAAAAGGACTAAAAAAAAAAAAAGTGTTACAATGAACAAACCTGCAAATGACAAAACAATGAACTAACTGCTTCAGCATCAGCATCAGCCAATGACACAATGGTCCAGTTTTTACAATATTACACAATTTAAACTGAATTAAAAGGATAGCTTGGCATTGACACATAACGCCAAGACTCTGAGCCAGAGTGGATAGACTTACTGCAGTTTTGCCTATGGCTAGGTATAAATTATATTCTATACTTCTGGATGAGCCTTTCCTAATGCGAATAACCTCTGGGTTTCAGAAGGGTGTGCTGCAGCCATTTTGATGTCACTTAAGCAAGCAGAAAGGCTTGTCCCAACATGTTCCTGGGAGCCACACTGGACAAAATGCGAAACGTCTCTTACATGTATTTGTTGCCTGAAGATTGTGATGCTGGGTATCTTTACCGGTGATGCTCTACCAGGCCTGTGATTCAGCCGTTTTCACACCCTGCTCATTTCATTTCAGGTGTTTTTCACCTCCTGTCTTGTCTTCCTTACGTGAAATGCAGCTCATTGTTATTCAGCTGACTGACTTGTCCAGTCTAAAACCTTCGTTTCTTGGCTGAGAAAAAACTCCCTAGCTACTTTAGCAGTCTTTTTGTCCTGTTGCAAGGTGACTTCCTTGGAATATTAAGGTATTTGCTTAGAAGTAACAGGTAAGATGCATCTTTGTGGAATCCATCATGTTGCCATGTGCAGTCATGCCATCAATCAAAGAGGCACTTTGTAGGTCAAAGACTATTTGGTCCTCGTCTTAAGAAGAAAACCTAAAAAGACAGTGCTTTGTGATTGCACACTAGCATGCAGCTGTTTAGCTTAAGAAAAGTTAAGTAGTAAAAAGTAAGGATTTAGAAAGGAATCAACAAGGAAATCAACTTAAAGTTAATCAGGAACTTCTGCCATCGTTAACGGAAAGCTTCTCCTTCTACACCGTTTAAATTAGACTTTTACAACAGACTAATGATATACTGGCAGGCATTCCAAAGAGGCAAAACGTAGCAGATCAGATGAGCAGACAGGCTGCTATATAATCTGCTCACTTCTTATTCACTCCCTTAATCACAGTACAAACGATCCCTCTTCAGGACCGCATTGATTCCTAATACTTGAAAAGTGAGAGCTCATCAGTCAAGTGCTGCTAAAGAGAGAACATAAAAAACGTCACAAATCAAGTCAGCTAACCCCCCCTGGAGATAAGTCTTGGCTAAGCTTCCATTTTTTGAGGAGGTGGGCCATTAGCGAACAGTAATTGTAGCCTTCCTTCAAAAGTGATAAGCACATGGCTTCATTTCTTTGTGCTTTCAGCAAACAGGCGCATGGCTAGACGGAGACAGGCAAACTACATAGCAACAGGTCCAACGTCTCCTACGCTTATTGTACAGTATATGTTCAAAATGCACCTACATATGGGAAGTGTGTCTGAAAAAAGCCCACTGTTTGTGTGATCTGCTACAGAATTATTGGCACCCTTTGTGAATACACATCGATATATATACAGTGGTTGATAATTTGAACTTTGAATAATTTGGGGTGCACTGTTGTATTTTAAACATCATTTTTACCTTTTAAACATAACTGTTTGTCACTGATTTGACACTCTGCCACTAAAAGGAACACCTGTGCACATGTTCAATAATATAATTATCTAACCATTTAATCATGACACAGCAGTGCAGTGAATAAAATCACACAGTTACAGGTTCAGCTTCAGTTAATGCTTACTTCTAAATGGGGAAAAGTGTGATCTCTGTGACTTTACCCATGGCATGGATGTTGGTACCAGATGAGATGGTTTGAGCATTTTAGAAACTGCTGGTCTTCATGTACAAGTCTTTAGAGTTTACACAGAATGGTGCAAAAAACAAAAACATCCTGTTTGTGGAGGGTCTGCAGACTGAAACACTTTCTTGGTAAGAGATCAGAGGAGAATGACCACAGTGGTTTGAACTAACAAGAAGTCTATAGTAACCCAAATAAGCTCTCTCCACAAGCGTGTTGAGCAGAAAAGCATCTCAGAGCACCAAACGTTGAGGTGCCTGAGCTACACCACATCAGGTTCTACTCCTGTCAACCAAGAACAAGAATCTGAGACTGTCCTGGGCACACACTCATCCAAACAAGACAGCTGAAGACTAGAATTTTCTTTCCTTTTAAATCCCCAAAGCTCAGAGGCTGAAAATGGTTTAAAAACACCAGGTGAGGCTCTCCTAGACACTCAGACTGCTTGGTGAGAGCATGGTGAGTAAGCAGGTTCAGAACATGCATGGCAAGAATGTTTGGAATGACCTCCTGCATTATTTGTTGCACATGGAGTGCCCATAAATTATGAAGAAAGTACAGGACACTGAAGTATTAAGCAAGTTCATTCAAGATTAAGACTCAGCTTCATGAATTTGAATACCAGATGGTTAGGGGGCCACTGGTGGCTTCTTGTGAATGCTTCTCATCTTAAAGTGAAATTTCTCCCTGTAAATCTGCTGCTCAGCTACATGCAGGAGGGATTTCAGACAACATTATATACCTAGGGGAAAACATGGGTCTTGAATAGAAAGAATAACATTCATACATGTAGATTAGTCACGACAGGCAGGTATTCAGTGGTTCTGTCATAAAAAAAGAGCAAATCATAAATGTGCATCCAGTGTAGAATAAAATACTGCCGTTATATGCTGTTTCTAAGGTCCAGCCGCATGAACTAGAGATACTATTTAATTCAAATGAAAAGAAAATGTGCTTCAGGAATAAGTCAAGTGTCCAAAATGTAGTGAAACTAGATGTATGCTACATTGGCCAAAATTATGTGGACACCTGAGCATCACATCTATATGTGGCCTTCTTCACACTCTTCCTACAAAGTTGGAAAGACACAATTGCCTAACATCCCTTTGTATGCTGTAATGTTCAAATTTGCCTTCACTGGAACTAAGAGGCCCAAATCTGTTCCAGCATGATAGCGCCCCTGTGCACAAAGTGACCTCCATTAAGACGCGGCTTGCCAAGGTTGGAATGGAAGAACTTGAGCGTCCTGCACAGAGCCCTGACCTCAACCCCACTGAAGACATTCGAGGATGAAGATAAATGCCTGTGCACATCAGGAATGGATTTCACTCCCTTAAGGAGAACAGGCTGATTAGGCAATGAAAGTGATGCGTTAAGACATTGGTATGCAGAGAAATTGGGGAAAATCAGAGCAGGCTTTTGATCTATTGTTGTAATATCAAATGTGCAGGATTGGTCTAACCTAGTTAATGCTGAACCTATTAAGATGCACCATGATTTGTAGCTTATTATAGAGATTTTGGCAGTTGCAATGGTTGTGGTTTCAATTTGCATAATCAGGATACGGATTAGTTAATTCTGAGTTGGTTTTAGGGCCATATTGGCCTGTGAAAAAAGACTGATTCATTTACATTTTCCTGTATTTAATTGGCAGATGGTTTTATACAAAGCCACTTAGAAGTGAAGCAAAATGCAATCCAAGAATCTAACATCCTAATGGTGATGTAAGTGGTGGAAAAATTGGTATCCACCAACTGGCAAGTTGGTTCACAGGGTATCTTGTTAAGGCTAAAGGTGTGCATCAGGACCTGGCTCCCGTGGGATGCAACACAAAAAGTCGAGCATGTGGGAGATTTTTACTTTCATGTGAGAGCAAGTGAGAGGTCAGATGTAAAGCTCACTGAACAAGCAAACACCACAGATACAAATATGTGTAGGACGGCATGTTGCAGCATTCCTTTATTTATAACTGCAAAGGTCAGTGTTGTGGTGGCTTAAATTAAATTTAGACTATTTTTTTTATATTTTGGAAAATAGATCAACTACATTCATTAATTAAGTTGGTTGTGGAATGGATGAAGCAGGCTGACATTACACTTAACGCAAGCCCTGACTTCAACCCTATCAAATTTAACTGAACTCTCACAATTCTGCCGATACGAGTGGTCAAAAATCCAACCAGATATCTGGCAAAAGCTTGCTGATGGCTACCAAAAGCACCTGGTCAAACCTGCCAAGGGACATTTAACCCAATGTTAGGTGTGCTGTATGTAACTGACCAAAACCAAGAAACGAAATTATTAAATACCACACCAAATTTCACAGTACAGACAGTGCATATATATTTTGTGCATCATTTATTTATTTTGGGTGAATAATTTGTCTTTAAAACTGTCACATGTTGACCAAGCATATTATGGTGCCTGCAGTTGAAGGAAATGAAACATTGAGAGTGGCTGCGTTTGAATATTCTCATTATCGGAACACTCCCAATTTTGGTTCGAGTTCTACCTTTAGAGACCTTGGCCTATAAAGGTCAGACTCAAAAATTAGGCAAAGTCAGTGTGTCAGCAATGCCACAATTAACATTTGGCATGCTACAGGCTGGAATTCAAGCAGACAGAGAGAAAACCTTCAAGTTCTTCCCTGGCCAGTGTTTGTTTTCTCCAGACCTCTTACTCACTGATCACTTTATGGGACATTCTGGGTAGAGTGACCTGGAGACATCAACCACCTGACTATTGTAAGTCAGCTATATCAGGCACTGACCAAGAGTGGAACAACATCCCATAAACCACAGTAATGTGTATTGATCTCTTTGAGATGGAGGTGCAACACTGTACATGACACTAACGGGATATACCAGATACTGATAGTGTCATATATACTGTTTGTAATGGCCAAGTTATCTTGTTGATAAAGGAATACACAACAATTTTGTGATATTGTTTTTTTTTTTTTCTTGTTCCTGAATGTGTCTTTTTCCATTTGATACCAAACAAGTGCTGACGGATAAAATTCTTACTTGTTAAAAAAAAAAGAAAAAAAAAAGGAATATACGAGGGAGAATAAAAAACTAAAGGCAATTTTTAACATTTTAAAACAAAAGACAAAGCATGAAGTGGAGACATCCGTCTGCTCCAGAGAAGAAGAAATTCAAAAGCCAGCCCTCCTCCAAGGAAGTCATGTTAATGTTCTTATGGGACAGGAAGTAGCCTATTCTGAACCCCAGAGCAAGATTTGTGCTTGGGTTTAAGAAGAAGTGATAACTGTCACACGTGAAACACACCACAGCACAGCATAGCGTGACATAGTGAAACTGCTTCTCTGCATTTAACCCATTCTCCAGGTGAAGCAGGGGGCAGCTGAACAGCACAGCACCTGGGGAGCAGTGCTTGGGGACAGTACCTTGCCCAGGGTACCTTGTTGGTCCTGGGCCTTGAACCTTCCGATTGAAGGGCCAATGCCCTGACCACTAGCCTACCACTTCCCACTGTTTGAACACCTTCCACATCCTCCTTACAGCCCAGATCTGGTGCTGAGCGATTCTAACATATTTGGTCCACTGTAGGAGGTGCTGTGCGGTCGTAGATTCACATCTGATGATGAAGCAAAGGAAGCGGTGTTCACCTGGCTTCGGGAACAGCTGAAAAACACCTTCTCTCCGAGAATCCAGACGCTAGTTGAACAATGCAACAAATATGGGGACTGTGTGGAAAAGTGATGTGTTCAATTTCTCCCAGTTACTTCTATTAAAGCCCTTAAATGTACTGTATTTTGATATTTTAATATTTTTATCACTGCACTTATAATTTTGACCCTGTGTTGATTTCAGGAAACCCCAAATGAATTAAGACTTGTTGCACCGAATTCTTGGGTGTTTTCCTATTATAGACCTATGTTGTACACTCATCCTTCCCCAGAAACAAACACTTCAAAGAAATCAGTGAAAGCCCAGTACTGCCATGGCATTCATGTCTATGATGAATACAGTATACATGTAAACTTCTGACCTCACTTGTAGAGCAGTGCATATACAGTCCCTGAAAAAGGCTTGTCGCTTATCTATTTTGTAGAAACACCTGCTGTTAACCTGACTTTTAATTAATCAATTGGTGTTAGAAATAGCTCATATGAAAAGCTAAAACCCTCCCAAATGATGTTTAATGCATTGAAATGAATTAGATTCACTGAAAAAAGATTTATCATTTAATCAAGACAGAAAGGTCAAATTTTGACAAGACAAAAGTTTTGTCGCCTAAACAGAAATTAAACAAATTTACTGCAAATACAAAAATATGTCAGCAAATTAAGTAGTGGTGCTGTGAGATCCAAATTCAATATCTTGTATGACTTCCATGAGCTTGAAGGACTGCATCCATGCGGTTTGGCAAGGATTCATACAATGCATTGATGAAGTCATCAGGAATAGCAAAGAAAGCAGTCTTGCATGCCTCCCAGAGTTCATCAGTATTCTTTGGTTTCGTCTTCCATGCTTCCTCTTTCATCCTACCCCACACATGCTCAATGATGTTCATGTCTGGTGACTGGGCTGGCCAATCCTGGAGCATCTTGATCTTCTTCACCTTGAGGAACTTTGATGTGGAGA
>JAQMCW010000034.1:4827147-4837603 GCA_030068335.1 Chrysichthys cranchii
TTTAACAACATATAAAATCCTACATGCGTACTTACTGCCGGTGAGGTCACTTCCTGTTTACAGCCTGTTTACCAGCTCGAGCGGAAGTGGCGTACACCGCCACTGTGTGTTCATCCGCTTATGAAATACAGTGCATACTGTTTTATTTCGATTTAAATGTTCTTTTAATGTTTGAATTAACATTTTTTTTTTTAAATTATATTTTATATTATATATTCCAGAGTCCCGCGAAAGCCAAAAAATTCCGCGAATCAAAATTCGAAAATCTGCGATGCGCTGAACCCGCGCTAGGTGAACCGCGATATTGCGGGGGTTCACTGTATTTGAAAGAGTTATATATGTTACTTTACTTGTAATCTGTGTTTTTTCCCCCTGTTTTAAATGAATGTTGCTGAAAAAAAGGTTCACAGTAGAGATGAATACACGCCAGTCTAGAAGAGTGTACAGCTTGTCTAAAGTCAGGGACAGAGCTTAGTATTTCTCTGTATCCTTTAATTCCTTTTCACACACACAGGCTTTTCATTCTTCTCCTTCACAGTTCTGTTCCTTTATCTTTTTCCCTCTCACCCACTCATTAAACAGTGAACTTGGTCTTGCTGTGACCGTAGTTACACTCCTCTTTTTCACTCGGAGCCTTTTTTTTTTTTGTTCTCTCCTCTCCTCTTCTCTCCTCTCCCCCCTCTCTCTTTCTCTCGTGGGTGGCGGTGCTTGGGCATGGGGGTGCTGTCACAGACTTTTGCATGCGTGGCCTGTCTAACTTTTATTCAGATTCAAAGAAACGGATCCGTACCTCCTACCAGAGTAAGTGATTGGAGAAGCCGCCATGGGCTCGGTGGGCATGAAGAGGCCACAGATGGCATGGGAGGGTGGGGTACATGAGGCGATTGGATGTAATTGATTAATTGATGGATGAAAAGTATGATTAAATAATGCAAATAGTCTGTTGTGAATTAGCATGAAAATAGGAAATGCTCATGTCAGTAACCTTGTGCTAGATAGAGATTAATGGGAGATGTTAGAGCTTAATATTAAGATGAACAAGATTAGGGATAAAAGAAGATTAAGAAAATAACCTGTGTAATATTAATCCTTAAATAAATACAGGGATGTTTTGCCAACCTTCCAATCAGACATTGGGCTGTGAATTTCGTAGCTCTAAAGACTTACAGAGCTACATGTTACAGAATGACGATCCCTACTGACTACAGTTATAGTATTAATCAGTTACAGTATATTACAGAAATCATAAAGAGTCAATTGCAGTTGTCATGTTGTTTAAAACAATGCGGGTGTGGGATACTGTGTAGGTGCGGATTAAAAAAACAAAACAAAACTGGCAACCAAGTTATGGATTCAAGGCTTAATACAATTATGAATGTGTCTATAGTATACGAGCATGAAATGTTAAACATCCAGTCACCTCACGGTCTGTGTTCTTGCTAAGCATTTGTCAAGTGTTATTGAACCAATCAGGGTTCAGAAACTCTCCAGGCACCCTGAACATTAATAAAACGTTTCAAAGATAAACTCATCAGTCAGACTAACAAAGAACCAGAGCACTGATTCAGACATTGTAAATATTAAATATCCTAAAAGCTGGCACAAATAATAAATCATTGACCTTCTTTGCATTCATTCGTGCAGGCTTGATCTTTTTAGCTTTGTTTTTAAACAAGATGCGAGCACTTCGAAAACTAGCTTCATAGCTGTCTGGAAAATTAAGTCAAACTAAAGAAACAATTTCAATTGGATTCTATTCGACAATTTAGAAATGAAACGTTTCTGTATGAAGAAATCAGTCTTTTAGGCACATTATACTGGTGATGGATGGGATTTCTGCTCCTGTGTCAATTTGCCTCAGCCCTGATTGTGGTGTTTGCTGTGCTTGTGACTAAATGAGGCTTGCACTGTGTCTAATGCCATGGATTATAATGCAATATGTAAATACGTGATAAAAATTCATGCATTAATTCAAGAGATAGTCCTATGGTAGTCTCTCAAATGGGAAATGTTCTCTGTCTTTCTCTGGCTCTTAATCTCTCGTACTCACATGCCCAAAAATATACGAAGTGATGGATACCACTGCAGTGCAGGCCTCATCATATTGGTTCAGTGAATGTTTACTCACACACATACCTTCACTCACTGGCCCTATGATGTGGTCGTGCACAGCTGGTTCTGGAGGGTTTTTCATCCTTGCCATTAGTGACTGAACAGAGGTTTGCATACAGTCACTGCCCATCTCTATGCCTCATTCTTGTACTGTATTATAATTCAGTATAATCCCATAATATAGTACAGCATGCAATTGTGGTAATTAAAGAATATCTATAAAATGAATGTCATATCCCTTGCCAGTGAAGTCAGAAAGAATACCAAACAGATGCTTATTTACTCCAGAATAATAAGTGCACCACTTTAACATCATTATTATCATACGTCGGGTCTTTTTAGAATTCTTATTTGTGTGACGTCACTGGCTCTTTTTGTCTGCTCCTCTTCCTGTGTTCCACTTTCTCTGCTCTCTCATTGGCTACGACAGGCCTTACCGAACTTTCCGATAACCAGGTATCTTTGGACCTGGAAAGGAGCAAATCTCCCACCTCAGGTAACCACACCCACATTTAGCTTTGAAAACCACACCCACTTTATTCTGTAGCAGTAAATACACCAAGACATTATAGACTTTGCCTATATAAAGACAGACACACACACACACACACACACACACACACACACACACACATACACATTATTCAAAAAACAGCCCCTTCCACTACTGATACTACTGAAATTATTAAAACTTAGAACTTTTTTTTAAATAAAAAGTATATATTTATCAATATGTCCAGGTTCATTCCTGTCTCACACCTGGTGTTTCTAGGACAGGCTCCGATCCATCGCAACCCTGATTAAGATAAAGCAGTGACTAAATGAATGAATGAATAAATGAATGAATGAATGAAGTGTTGATTGTTAAACATACAAATCAGGAAATGTGCCCAACCCCACACACACCTCCTTTTCTTTGTAATGCCGTATTGCATAGTCTGCATTTGCATACTGAAATGTGATTGATTCTTATATTTTATGACAACATCATTTGCGTGTAACATGTTTATCACTCTATTACACTATCCAACATTTCTGAAGTTTGCAGCTTGCCTTTAAAACTTTCTTTAGACATGAATTGGATGTTCACACTTTGATCGTTGTACACATTCAAATTAAGTCCCCCAAAAGAAGCATTTAATAATAAAAATCGCATTTGAGAAGTTCAGTGTCTCTGATTAAAGCTACATCCTGCTTTTGTAGCTGCACATCTATTACGTATCTTTTCCTGCAACTCTATTTCACTGCCCTTTCATTTTACTTCTTCATTCCTGTGTGCCTTTTTATCGATCCTATCTCTCTCTCTCTCTCTCTCTCTCTCTTTATTCCCCTGTATTTTATGTTTGCCTTTTATAACATTTGCTGAATATCTCAAGGATATGGTTGTTCTGATGCATGATGTTGTTTGATGCATGTGAATTGAAATCTCACGTTCACTTTCGACCTATTTCCCTCATGTCTCTCTCTCTCTCTCTCTCTCTCTCTCTCGTGCTCTCTCTCTCTGGATGTGTTTCTCACTGTAGCAGTCATGGCTTTGGTGTATTTTCTCTCTATACAGCATGCAGTCTCCTTGAATGATGGGACCATAGGGGGCCATTAGCAAAGCTCTGTAGCCTGCAGCTAATGGTTAAAAACAGAGATGTAGCGAAAAGAGTGTGTGTGTGTGTGTGTGTGTGTGTGTGTGTGTGTGTGTGTGTGTGTGTGTGTGTGTGTGTGTTATTATTAGTTGTGAATTTGCCATTTTGGACAAGGAAGTTAGCCAAAATATTATCCTGAAGCACTATAAAGGCCACTGAATAACAGGACAGTGAGATAAAGGAGAGACCAATAAGTTGAATGTTTTGGTGTTTTGACACTCTGTGAGTTGTGTGTGCGTGTGTGTGTGTGTGTGTGTGGGAAGGTGGGTGGGTTCCACCTATGTGTGTTTGTGTGTAGGTGTTTAAGTGTATGCTCAACAGTGTATTAAATGAGCATTATGTGTGGGAGAGGCACTCATGGGCAGATGTGTTTGAAAAATCATCACTCAGTGGTGAAGCTATTTATGCATTAAATTAAGAGGACGCTGCCATGAATATTTCATCACGCTGTGATATTATTTCCATTTTTTAAATTTATTTATTGCAGGCCTTGCTGTGAGTGTGCAAGTAGCCCTGAGCCAGAGAAGATGAATTATGAATGAAAAAAAAAGGTGCTTGAGCAGCTGTTGCTTTTTGGTTGGGCATATGTTTTTAGCATGTATCCAAGGGGACAGTCCAGTTTTCAAGATTATTTTAGTGCGCACTACATTTTTTCAGCCCTCAGTCAGTTCCTAGTCGCTGACTAATTTTGGTGCTCGGCGACTCCACGCTGTACACTCCTGCGCTGCATGATTGCACAGTTTGCGTGATATTCTTTCAACATTCAAAGTCTGGGTGATCTCTGAGCCTGTGATATTTTCAAGCATGTTTGAGCAGCAATCAGTGTGAGTCTGAAAGAAAATCTAATTCATCTGCCGTCATACACTGCCACAGCAGATCCCTGAATCCATTTTACCGTTATTATCACTTTTCTATTAGTGTGGGAAAGGGAGGGCAAAATAATAAAGGACAGTTGCTATGATGAGTAATTATTTGACATGCCTGACCCAAATGGTTATTAGAAACAGCAAGAACAAAAACAAACACAATTCCTGGCAGCAAATAGTATAAAATTAGCTACTATTTTTCTTTGCACTGTACCTCCGGGTTTTCTTTGCAGAACAGACAAGCCTCACTGCTCATATCTCCCCAAGCAATATTTCCTCCACATTTTCTCTTTTTGTTCTTGATTTCATAGAAAATAGTGACAGAGTCAAACGATATGGCGCGATCATGTTTATTTCCTTGAGAAAGCAGCATTTGGGAATCAGGCATGCTTTGCCGGGGCTCTCTCTGAGTTAAAGGTCATGTAATGATCATGTAAAGCCTTATCTGGACGTGAATAGAGCAATTCTGAGATTTTTAAAGTCCACTGAATTTTTCTTTCGAAAGTGCATACTTGGCACACTGCAACTACTGCTTAAACAATAATAATAATAATAATAATAATAATAATAATAATAATAATAATAATAATAACATAGTAGATAATGCACATGCGTGCTGTTTAAAATTCCTTTAAAATTCATGCATCTTCCTGCATCCCTGCACCTTCTCTGAACACTTTATTCATTCTTAACACTTTTTTCATTCTATACCTAGAATCCATTCAAAGAAGATTTATTGATGGACATTATTTTCCATTGCTCACATGGTATCTGGGAGAAAGACTACAGTTCCATGAAGTAGAAGCCACACCAAATTTATCCTTGCCCAAGCAGGATATCGTGTTTGAGGGAACGTATTGGTGAATACAGCTTGTTTTGTAATTGTGAGTGGAAAATCCGCTATACAGTGAACCCCCATATCGCGGTTCACATATCGCGGGTTCAGCGCATCGCGGATTTTCAAATTTTGGTTCGTGGAATTTTTTGGCTTTCGCGGGACTCTGGAATATAAAATATAAAATATAATCAAAAAATGCTAATTCAAACATTAAAAGAACATTTAAATTGAAATAAAACAGTATGCACTGTATTTCATCAGCGGATCAATACACAGTGGCGGTGTACGCCACTTCCGCTTCAGCTAGTAAACAGGCTGTAAACAGGAAGTGACCTCACCGGCAGTAAGTACGCATGTAGATTTTATATGTTGTTAAAATGACGCCTGTTTAAGAGTGTAGAAAGTGTTTAACAGCATAGGACGTGTTTATAAGAGTGTGGAAAGGTTACTAAGAGAGTGGAAATGGTTTATAAAACCTTAAAATATATATAAATAATAAAATAAATGTAATGGCGCTATTTTGCGGATTTCACCTGTCGCGGGGGGGAGCAGGAACGTAACCCCCGTGATAGGCGGGGGTTCACTGTAATTTCTAGTTCTACCATTTTATTTGAGAAAAAAATGTATGCTGTGGCTTATTCGCTTCTAGTCTTCTGTCAATCCAAGACTTATTACTGATTTGGTGGTAGACTTGAATTGCTGACCTTGATCTAAGTGAACTCACCGTGAAAGCAAATTCCTTTTTCCCATCACATACCGTTCTCCTTTGAAAACAGACGGCATTTTCAATTCGACTGCTTGCTTTCAGCGCAGAGAAATAGCTGTGAGAAGAGCGCTTACAAATGTGACATTTAATTGAACTGAAATAGATTATTAAAAAGTAATGAAGAGTTACGCTGATTCCCCCCCCTAAAGGAAACCCAATGTAGACAGCAAGCAAAGTTACTAAGTAGTAAGAAACTCTTTAAAAGCATTCATCACAATTCAGGAAGGGATTCACAAGCATCTAGGTGTTAGGTGGCTAAACACTAAAAGCAACAGCTGTAAAAAAAAAAAAAAAAAAAAAAAAAATTATTTTTGCAAAAAATCACAGAGGTGTTTATCGCAATGGGACTAAAATGATCAGACCACCACAGAGCTGGTCAAAAAACTGTAGGTAATTTTGACCTATAATTTTCTCTGAGGGGAAGAAAGAAAGAACAAACAGGGCTGGAGAAGCACCTGCAGAACACAGAAATGCCCCAGGTCCCTGTGTGCAATAGCATTTGGACTACATCAAGATATCGAGCCGCTGTTAGTGCCTTACCTACACTGCACATCAGCATAAGAGCTTTAATTAGCACTTTGCTATTATTTACAGTTGTGGTACTTTTCCTCTGGTTATATCACTGTTCCTTTGTGACTTGCTGCCTGTCTTTTTCTCGCCTGCCTCTCTGTCCTACTCGCCATCAGCTTCAGTAATTGGGGCTGCGTTTCTCTTTGAAGTTCTCCCTCAGGGCGCCGGCTGGTGTGTCGTTGTTTCGGTGTGTTGTTTGTGGGCTTGTCGAGTTCTTCTGCGGCTCACTCTGACCTCGTGTTGACTCTGGTGTTCTGCCAGGTGCTAATAAGCTGAAATGTCAGCCATTGATGGTGACCCACTGGGTTATATTTAGAAAAAGAAGGTTCCGAGTAAAACGGAGAAGAAAAAATGGGAGCGGGTGAGAGATGACAAGGTGACAGGTACTGGCACAGTGGGTTTTCGACATGCTCGTTATATGTGGCTCACCTGTGAGGTTGAAACACAACAGCTATATTTGGTAGAAATGTGAGCTTTTGGGGCCTGGCTCTTCCTTAGAGTATGCAGGTTTTAGATCTACTGAATTGACTTTTCATTCATGTTTTTTGCAATGCAGTGAAACCTGGCAACCACGTGCAAGAATGCTTAAAATGTCTACGATACTGCAGTACTTTAACCCTGATCTTTGGGTGTTTAGTGGCATGAAATCCCACACTTCAAGAGCATGTACTGAACGTTCCTTTAAACTGCAGAGTGTACCGTTCTTTCAGGAGAAATTGATTTCTAAGTGTCACCATTACTGGCATCTTTACTACCATTTTTCTTCCCATGATTGTATGATGAAATGGAGTTTTAGCACTGCTAGTTTGTCAATGACATTTTAGCTTTGCTTGCTGATTTTAAATATTTATTTATTTATTTTAAACAATGCTTCTTCTGTACTTTAAAAGAAACATAAAATTTGGTTACTTAATACAGGTTCCTCTTTATAATCTTCAGGATTGCACAAAATTGGATGTAAGTCTGATTGTGTGTTTATATGTGCATGTGTGTGTGTGTGTGTGTGTGTGTGTGTGTGTGTGTGTGTGTGTGTGTGTGTGTGTGTGTTGTGGCTCTCTGATTTCCAGTGCCCTACTCCTCCTACGTACACAATGAGCCTCGGGGCACGGCAGAGCCTGTGTCCAATCTCCGTGCCAGCCATTACAGTCCCGTCTTTTACCTGTTGGACAATGGTAAGACCCGGGACCCGTGGACCGGGGTGAGAGGGATGCTGGATGGCATGCTGCTGTAGGAGTAGTCACGCTCATAGTGCCTGTTGCCTAGCTGTACCTAGCTGCTAGTGCTTCTCATCTCCTCTCGCAGCTCTACGATGTCAAGTTTCCATGTGTGTGCAGGTGTGTGGGAGGCGAGTGGGTGGCTGTTGGCATGGGTGAAGTTGTGTGTGTGTGCGCGCGTGTGTGTGAGAGAAAGAGAGAAGGATGATGAGCGGCCATGAAAGCCGCCTTCACAGGCGTCACTGTGTGATAAAACACTAGCTGAGGGCAGGAAGAGAGGGAAAAGAGGATGAGTTAATTGAACTCAGGTCAAATTTAGGATTAAGACTTGAGGTCCAGATGGATGAAAATGACGTTGAGAGAATGAAAGAGTGAGTGGGAAAGAGTGACGCATTGCTCATAGTTTATTTCATGGATGCTCACTTGCTTTTCTCTAGCGCCACGCCTCATCCATGCCTGTGTATGTATGTGTATGCTGGTGGACAAAATGGAGATGTTCTCTTGCGTTTTCTTTCGCAGATTGCCTGTTGATATGGGTTTTGCATCAGCTAATTTGGCTTTGGAGTTAAATCATCATCCAAAACATTAGCAAGAGGCAGCTATGCCACATAGCTTAAGCGTTCTCCCAAAATTCATGTCTCTAAATTCTGTAATATTCTTATCATTTATAAGATCCAATGATGCTAAAAATATTTACCTACCTAGCCTGTGAAAATCTTGCTAACTGGATGTCTTTCTAGTAGCTAACCTAATCTCATGTAACCTCATGCAAGCAAACACTGAATGAATGCACAAGGACTGTGAGGCTGCGTCTGGAGCATGGTAGAAAGAATGGCAAAACTGCATGCGCGCTTGATATCTATTTCTTTATATCTCCTTAGTACTTTTCAAATGCATTTACTGAGAGTGTAAAAAGTGTGACCTTACAGACCTTAGCATAAGGAATTGTGGAGAGAAACTTATAACACTAAGGTCATATGTGGATAAACTTGTGTTTAAACTGTTGCGAATCTAAAAAAGGTACAATGTAATGTTGCCTCCTTCAGCTGGGCCTCTTTTTCATCATGAGGTCTGAAAACAGTGTGAGCAACAGAGATGGCTGAAAAGTACACTGTGCATTTAGATCCATATGACTGCACGCAAGGAGGAAAATAAGTCAAGATGGAAAAGGGTGAAATGAAGGTTCTGAATGAACGAATGAATGAATGAATCCAGTAAGGCGCCAGCATATTTTTTAGGAGAGGAAAAACTGAAGGCTGAAAAGAGCAAAATCACGTCAGTAATTACCATGTAAATTACAGGGTGACACAGAGCAGTTTGACAAAGAATCCGGTGAAAAGGATCCTAATTTACCCTTCCTATCATTTGAGTCATCGTCAGACACGATTCTGGCCTGATGCTTGTTTCCTGGAGCCCCTTAGCCATTCAAGAATTTCCATTCAAGTGAATGCATGAACACTATGAAAGATTATGAAAGATTTCACACAGAGTGCAAGTCCGGCAGTGATGTCATACCAAATCCCAGCCCACTGCCAAAGGAACTGGGCCCACAGATTAAGAGATTTCTGAAAATAATTACAACTGTATATGTTACATATTTATTACTTGCAAATGCATCAAGGTTCATAGACAATGAGAAAACGTTGCAGCTTTCTCTGGCTCGCACAAATACATACTAAGACTTATCAGCATCAGCAGGCGTAATGGAAGGGATTCCACCTGTAAGGCATGGGTTATTGATTCTGCAAATTTCAATTACTGCTGCATACAAGAGCAATTTCCCTCGTGCCAAACAGAACAACAGTGCTTCTATTTACATCCAAATCCCCCTCTGTCTCCACTTTTACAAGAAGCAGCCAAAGAGAGATTGAGAAAGGAAGGTTACCTCAGGGCACTGTGTACCACCTGCCTACACTCACCACTGGAGTGGGCACCACCAAGCCTAGGCCACTTTCTTAACCTCAGGGTCATCCTGGTTAACAGCAGTGGCACTGTATGTGTATAAAGGCAGTGGTGATGACATGCTAAAAGACATTTCACTCAGTGCAGAAGAACTAAGGAGCTTTTCCATGTACATGGTGCTGCTGCTGGTGTGATGGTACCAATGGAAAAAAAAAAAAAACAGGTTTGGGTGGCAAAATGATTTCCATTCTGGCACCTGAAATCTGCCGACCTGACACAGAGGAACTTGTGACGTCAGGAGCTGAAAATACAAGGAGATTTTATCACCATGACTCCAGAAACACAAGCTGTTTATATCATTGCCATTTAAGACAGCACAGAGACACGGCCAGTAGAAATCATTTTTCATCTCGTTTCAATCAATTTTGACTCGTGCATCCATAATTGCATGTCTTTTCTTATGTTATAGTACTATATATATATACAGTTGTGGTCAAAAGTTTACATACAGTTGTAAAGAACATAATATCATGGCTCTCTTGAGTTTCCCG
>JAQMCW010000034.1:4895331-4905573 GCA_030068335.1 Chrysichthys cranchii
TATATATATATATATATATATATATGTGTGTGTGTGTGTGTGTGTGTGTGTGTGTGTGTGTGTGTGTGTGTGTGTATTTAACAAAATACTATTTACTGGAACACAGGAAGATTACAGACAAGCCCTTAAAGCTACATTGGCTTATACCTTAAAAGCTTGTTCCTACTGATTTTTAGAGCACGGTGTGTAAATCCCATAAAACAATGTCTCACCAATGCTGTCATAAGGAATCTGGATGGTATCAGCTGAGATCCACACTGAGGTGTAGATGAGCAGACAAAGGGGCATCATCCCCAGAGCCAAGATGGACGAACATGTTGTCATGCTGATACTGTGGGAAGGATGGCAAAATCACACACTACTGTTAGGATGAAAAGATTAGCTACGTACATATAGTACGTTACATGTTCATTCACATTATGAGCAGCACTAGAGGATAGCCATCTAAATGTCTGACTGTTAGTGTGAGCATGAATTCAATGAATTGCTAAAACGTTTCACTAGATTTTGAATCATGACTGTGAGGATTTGCTCATTCAGCCCCAGAAACATCTGTCAGTTCTTGGCCTCACTCAAAAAACGTCTGGAGAAAGATTGGTTTTGCATTATTTTTCCACAAAGTCTCCATTATCTTCAATGCACTTGGTTTATCAAGATTCAAGCTTTGCTATCCCTTCAAAGACGAAGGTCACATCTTGAGCCTCCAGATACTCCTTAACAGCATGGATGACTTCATCATGACTCTGAAAATGATGTGGGATTTCAGTTTTGGAACAGATAGAAGTCAGACGGTGCCAGGTCAGGTGATTAAGGTGCATGAAGTAACAGATTAAAGCCAGATTTGGCTGCTTCTCCCACGGCCACCTGTGCTGCGCGGACAGGTGTTTTGCCCTGGGGCCACAGCATGCCAGCTCGATGCTTTCCTCTCCTTTTTCTATGATGGCAAAAAACATTTGAGTTTTTATGGATAGCGATATAATGCTTTATGGTATAAAGTCATCCCCCAAAATGAGACCCTTGTGTCCCGGTGAGGCCGAAGACGTCCTGTACAGTTGTGAGCTGTTGCAACATTTTAAGGAAGAACCACATATGGGTGTGATGGTCAGGTGCCCACAAATCTCATGGCCATAAAGTGTATTCTATCACAGTCAAATACTGAGATCTAATTTGGCAGAAGGCATTGATGAATTTGTATTAATACTTTATCATTTCTCTAGTAGCTGGTTAAATGGTTAAAAATAATGGTGTAATTGTTAATATGGTGGAGTATTCTGTGAGGAAACATATATTTAACTTGAGAAAAGTCCAGTGTCAGCACATTATAACAGCCAGAGGCAAAACTCTCCCTTAACAGACATAACAGGATGTTCTGACAGAGGACTTTACACTTCCCAGTTTCTCTGTAACATGACAAATTTCAGTTCATTTTCTGATTAACTTCAAGACAGAAAGAAAAGGGACTTTTGAGGGAATGACTGCTTATATTTGATTGCATGCGGTTTAACAGGAACTAACTTGCTTTGTGGATGTTCAACAACATTAAATGTAACTATTAACACATTTGAGAATTTGTTAATGTTGGCATATTTCTGTCATATAGGAGGAATAAAATACTTTGGGGTGTGCGGTTATAAGAAAACAACCACCTTCATGTCAGGCCATATCACACCAAACAGTCTCTGATTAGTTTCCTACAAGAGTTATATTTCTTATCCTGCTAAGATGGAACAAGGTGTACCAATTTAATATATGTGAGAATAATAATAATGATAATTGGCTCTATAGACTATGGTTGCAAATACTAATGCCTGTTGCTCTCACCTGAGATCCATGTCTCCATCCAGCCAGTAGGTGAGGATATTGGAGTTGGAGCCTCCAGGGCAGCAGCCCATGATTAAGATGACCACAGCCTGGATGGGTTGCACCTTGAAGGCCAGTGAGAGGGCAAACGCGGTGAAGGGCATGATGCCAAACTGGCAGAGAAAGCCAATGAAGATACCCCACGGTTGGCAGATGTGCGCCCAGAGCTTGTGTATGTCCACGGTGCAGCCCATGGCAAACATGACCATAGCCAGCATGACAGTGAGCACGATGCTTAGGACTGTGCTTAGGATAATATTAAAGTTACTCTCTGGAACCAGGCATGATTCGCCCGAGCACACCGTAGCAATGGCATTGCAGGTTGCTAGAGATGTGGACATGATGAATCCAGTCTTAGTAGTGGCAGAAATGAATAATTAAGAAAATACGTACAAAAACCCAGAAAAAACCTGCAAGCAAGGCAAAAATCGATAAAGTCTGCGGTTAATTTTTGTAAAGGCCAAAAATTGAAGAGTTTTTTAAATTTTTAAAGAAAATTGAAAAATGAAAGGGTCCTTGCTGATCTTTTGTGTTCCCTCCTTCCTGCAGCCTGACCCAAGAGTGACAGAGAGACACTTCCCAGTCCTAGTGCCCTTTAATACCTGTCGAGAACAAATAAAAATGGGCAAAGCCATGAAAAATTAACTTGTGCCAAGTGTCTTTATGGGGTCATTGTCCAAATACACTTATAAAAGAATACACATATAAAAGCAGGAAAAAATGTAATTGTTCAACTTAAGGGGCAATAAATGCACCACCTTGTTTTTTTTTTTTTTTACAACATTATGGCATGTAAATTTTATTGTGCCTTTCAAAGGCCCACACACCACCACTACCATCATCATCATCATCATCATCATCACCATCATTACTAGGAAGGATCATGGCTGCTATGAGACGAATGAGACGTGCATCAGAGTGGAATGATGACAGTAAAATGAAAGGGCATGTGTTGTAAAAGAGGCTATATTACAGATATGGAAATGAGAACCTAGCAAGCCTCTCAAACTTTAATGCGCGCACACACATTGGGCCTAAAGTTAAAGTTTAAAGACCTAAATTGAAGAACTGAAAAAGAGCTGAACACGGAAGACTCAAAGTTTAACAGTTAATTTTTGTGCCCTACGTACATTGATTCCAAGGAGCGAACATATTTATTTGAAAAATAAATAGTTGGACATCCTAAGTACAAGCAAATCAGTGCAGCATATTTATTAAAGTTAGTATTTGGTATTAATATTTCGTATTCAAAAGCATTATTGTCCTCAATTGCACACAGGATTCGCTTTGTCGCTTTGTTTGTGCTCACATCACTATTTTTCTGCGCTTTTGTGTTTAACTTATTACTAACTAGCTGATTCCCCAGGGGCTTCGGTCACTGAGTGCAAGGGGAAAAAATAAAATGCAGTGTTTGTATAAAAAAAAAAGTTTGTTAATCACCAATTTTATTTTTCAACAAATAGCGGTCGTATGTCATTTCCGTTTCAAACGCGAAAAGAATTTCATATATTTAGATCAAAGTTTTCTGAAATAATTACTTACCTAATAGGTGTTTACTTCTTTTCAATATCAGTAAAATATCTCTCACACAAATAATAACAATTCGTAAAAGACGATATAAAAATGGCGTCCACAAACGAAGTGATTAGTGAAAATGTAAGCGCTAGTGACCGCTGTTTCCACTCATACACAAGTATAATATGTTCGAGGGTCATACGTCATTTCCGTTTCAAACGCGAAAATTTATATATATATATATATATATATTCATGCACTGGAGCTTATGGTTAACACAGGTGTCACATTATATTTTTATAAATTCACATTATAATTTTTTCATTCTGAAAGAGGAACTGTACCCGTAGAAGCAATTTAAGGTGCACACACACAGCTGTACAGAAAAAATAAACAGGAAAAAATAAGGTAATAAACCAAGGACAACCACTTTCTTATTTTAAAGGAATGCTTTTTCTGGGTTGTTTCAGTTCAAGTCAATCTATTGAACATACATAAACAATGGGCTGCTTTGCCTTAGGAAGAAAATTGTGATTAAAATGTAAGTAATGGTTTCATTGGCTCTTAATTTCCAGGTGTTTGATCACTGGTTTCAGATCTGCACTACCTCTAAATTCACATCAATCGTTGTGTATTTTCTCCCTTTATATGCTCCAAGGTAGCTTTTGTAGCTCAAATGGATGATTTCTGTCACATGTGCTTTGACGCACGTGAAGAGGTAGATGCCTGAGCATTGCACAGAACTGAAGCCTGAAGATGGAAGAAGATAAGCATAAGGATTATAAAGCTCAAATTACAGTTTACAGTCTAAAAATTTAGTCATAAAAACAGACTTCCTTATGTACACATGCTCAATTTGGATCTCTTCCTATTTATTTAATAGGAATGTAACACAATTAAATAATCTGCATTTAGTCTGTTTATTGTTCCATATCCATTTATGTAACTGTATCAGATACAATGACATAACAGCACTGTCAGCATGGTGCGTGAGTTTGTGTCTCGGACAGTTCCTCAACCTCAGCTTCATCACTCGAGTTCACAATTGGACTCAGCTACTGAGGTGTGCAGAAATGTTTTTCTAATTCTGCTCGCATAGCTATAGTTTTTATATGTATATTCTTGCTCACAGTATTTTCTACAGAATAAAATTGGTTCTGTTTTCCAAAATATAAACAAGCTAGCCTAATTTAAATAACTTGGTTACTCTGATCAGGCCAATTCTCTCTAATACTGGACATAAACATGGCCTTTGTTTGTCCTGTGAGCTTTATATCTTAACACTCACCCTCACCAGCATGAAAGTACAAACCTCTGGCTTGCACAACGCTTTTGTTGCATCCCACCGGATCCCGCACACCTCTACTCTCAGCCAGAAGCCCTATGAATATTGGGCACCTTCTAAAAAGCAACAAATAATATTTGTACATTATTAGAAGACATTATTTTTTGATAACTATATTATTAGTGGTTAGCACTGTCGCCTCACAGCAAGAAGGCCCTGGGTTCGATCCCCGGGGTCGACCTGGGTGCCTTTCTGTGTGGAGCTGGCATGTTCACCCCGTGTCCACGTGGGTTTCCTCCGGGTACTCCGGTTTTCTCCCACAGTCCAAAGACATGCACAGAGGGGATTAGGCTAACTGGCTACTCTAAATTGCCCGTAGGGGTGTGTGTGTGTGTGTGTGTGTGTGTGTGTGTGTGTGTGTGAACAGGATTAAGCAGCAGAAGATGAATAAAGAATAAAGAACACATTATCTGTTCATTCAGAATAATGTATTCATTCCTGGTTACATTTCTATTAATTACATTTTGGAAATCAAGCATAATTATAAATATATAAGCCCAAATATCGATGCTGTTCTTCCACAGTACACAGAAACTGTAGCCTGCGACTACTGGTATATGACTCTGAAGTAGCTGGTTAAGCATGTGCCTTATACAACAGAATGAGTCATAAACTTGGGATTCCTGGCCATGACCTTTGGTTATAAATGTAACTTTCAAGCACTAAAAGAGACATGGTGTGATTCTGTCTTAGAGTATGAGTAAGTGCACATCCTATTATTCAACCTTATCTTATCAGTGAGCTGACAACAATCTGATCCATTTTTACACTTACTGATTTCTCACACAAACTGGCAGTTTGGAGTAACTGATAAAGATCTAGCAAACTGCAGGATAGAGGTGAACAGGACTGGTGTAATCTTTTTGTAACCTGAAAGAACCACAGAATTATTGAGCAGTAATTTTTTTTTATTGTTATAGGCCTTCTGACGTGTTCAAATTGTATAATAATGTTGTCGTCTGTATGTGAGTGAGGGTGAATGTACATTCGAATAGCTAAGCATGTTTAAAGTTAAATTTAGTAGTGAAGGTCCTCAGAGATACTCACTGCAAATAAAAGCTGTGACACTTTAATTGAAATTTAAATTAAATTTCTCAATGAATTAAACATTTTGGTCGTAAAAATGAATGATTTTTCATTCTTAAAATTGTTTCAATCTCCAGGGAAAAAAAACGGCACATTTTGAAGGGATTTTTAAAACCCTCCATTTACGTTAGCTTTTCTTTTCTTTTCTTTTCTTTTCCTTTCTTTTCCTTTTGCAAAAATTGCTTTAACAGTTTAGGATTTGAAACACAGAACTGCACAACAGTTTTCGTGTCTGTAAGGTGGCTGCTGCTTCTGGACGGATTGTGAATTGCAAAAGTCTGAGGCACACACTGAGGACATCAGATGGCTCTGACTGGTTAAAGAACTGTACTGGAAGCTACAATGGAATATCAGTCCAGGAGCATGTCCATGTTTATCGACGTGTATGTATATCTGTGATAAATTCATGGATTTGCAGTCGGAGAAACCGCAGGTTCTCTCAGTCACCATTACGTTTAATGAGAAAACAAATCAAATTAACGAGTTAAACACATTTCGTACATACAGATGTTTGAGCACATTAGTTTCATTATTATTATTATTATTAAAATTCCTGCGTTCTTGTAACTTGAAGCAAAAATATTGATATAAGACAATATAATAATATAATAATATTGAGTTGTACTCTGCTGCTGTCTGCTGGTTCTTCACAGTAGGTACAAGAGAGAGGAGGTCACACGGGTCACAAAAAAACAAAACAACTAAAGTATGTTTATTTTGCCCAAACTGAAAGTGAAACTAAGAACAGCAAAATAACACTGAAAGAAAATGGCTTCTACATTTGTCTGCAGTCTGCACAATGAGAAACTTAACCTCTTCTGTCTGGATGATCAACAGACGGTGTGTCTGGTGTGTCGGGATTCAAGAAAACACACCAACCACAAATTCTACCCCATTGATGAGGCAGTAAGCGACTGTAAGGTAATCTGAAAATTTCATGTCACAAATGTCATGTCACATTGTATGTACACTATCTTAGTTTGTTGCTTGAAACGAAGAATCAGAATAGTGCTTTATTGGCCAAGACTGTTATCGAGTTCTTGTTTTGTTTATGGGCATCACAGTAAGATAACAAAAACAAGATTGCAATCAATACTGGTAAAATCAAACACATATTTCCTGTGTACATAGTATCCTATGCTGCTGAAAAACAGCATAGACCAGCATTGGAGGTTTTCCAGCATGACCGATATAATGCATACTAATCACGCTGGCAATACCAGTATATGTTGTGTTTTCGTGCTGGAGTTTGGTGCTGGTCATGTTTTCAGCAGGGTATGTGGATACGATGTGCTACTTTTGCACTATAAAAAAAAGAAGAATATCGAATAGCAAAAGTGTTTTTGTGTTATTTTAATCCAGAACACAATGCTAACCTTGACTCAGCCATGTTTCTAAAGGGGATTGAGTATCCATAACTCTAAGTGCATGTGGAAAGAAGCTTTTCTAGTGTCTGTGGTTTTGATGCACATTAATCTGAAGCTCCTGCTGGAGTGAAGAAGTTCATCTATTGTCAGATCCATGAGCATTTGGACAATGACACACTTTTATCGATTTTGCCTCTGTACACCATTACAATAGATTTAAAATGAAGCAATCAGGAAGTGACTGATGTGTAGACTTTCAGCTTTAATTCAAGGCATTTAAGAAAAATACTGCATTAGCCCTTTAGACATTACAGGAATTGATTCGAGTCCCTCCATTTTCACAAGAACAAAAGTAACTGGACAATTGAAAGCATTTTTTTGGACAGTTAATATCTGGAATTGATTCCAAGTGTTGAATTTTCATTTGATAGCTGTTCATGGGAATTCTTAGTGTGTGGTCCATAAAGGTGGTCTAAGTGAATGAGGCCTATCAGAGAGATGGAAAAAACTTTAGGCGTGGCTAAATCAACATTCTTATAAAGGCGAAATACGCTGGTGAGTTCAACAACAACATAAGGTCTGGAAGTCCACAAAAAATAACTAAAGTGGATGATCACAGAATTTCTCCTTCGGTGAAGAAAAACCCCTTCACATCTAAAAATAAAGTCAAGAACACTCTTGAGGAGGTAGGACTATTATCCTCAAGTCATCAATCAAGATACACCTTCCTGAATGAAAATACGTAGGGTTTACCTCAAGATGCAAACCACTAGTGACACTCAAGAAGAAAGTCCAGATTAGACCAAAAATCCTGCCCAGTTCTGGAATAAGATTCTTCAGACATATGGAACCAAGATTAATTTGTGCCAGAATAATTTGAACAGAAGAGTATGGAGAATGAAAGAAATGGCTTATGATTCAAAGCATCCCACATCACATCATCTATCAAAGATGGTGGACACGGCCACGTATGGCTCCTAATGGAACTAAATCACTGGTGTTTATTGATGATGTGACTGCTGAGAGAAGTAGCAGGATGAAATCTGATGTGCATAGAGCTATACTTTCTGTTTAGATTTAGTCAGATGCTGAAAAAAAACTACTCAGACAGCACTTTATATTACAGATGGAAATCACCCAAAACATACAGAGAAAGCACCCTGATGTCACGTTTGCGTGGACGGACGGATGAGACAGGAATTAAATAAATTAAAGTTTATTCGCGGTGGCAAAACAGGGGAAACAAAACGGCATGCGCTCACACACAGCGCAGGTCTGCCGAACAAAAACCTCACAAACAAAACTAAGGAACCTTGGAGCGGCTCCTAAATAACCAGACCAGATGGGAGCGCGAACCACACGTTACAGACAGACAGGGGATGCCGCTCGGATAAGGACAGGATGACAGACCTGGCTGGCGGAGGCAGCGTCTTTCACTGTAAAGAACAGAACAATACACATAAATCCAGGTACATGACTCCAGACAGAAAACTACCACATACAGTGACTAGCGTGAGAGTAGGCCGCAGGTTAGATGAGGGGTAGTATGAGGGTGACCAGACAAAGACTGAGGGACGACTGGCTGAATAAATAACTGAGTGTAATGGGAAAAAGGTGTGTATGGTTCCTGATGATGAGATGCATGAACCTAGGTGTAACAGGGGAAGGTGAGTGCAAGGAGGAAAGCCCGGCCTCAGTACTCCAGGGATCCGGACCGCTGTGTGGCGGGCTGGTTTGGCGCTGACCTGACACCCAAGAGCTTCTTAATGCAAAGAAATGAAATATTCTTAAATGGCCAGGTCAGTCAACCCAATGGAGCATTGCATTCACATACTAAAAACAAAACTAATGGAAAAGAGATCCACAAACAAGCAGCAACTGAAGACAACTGCATTAAAGGCCTGGCAAAGCATCTCAAGGGAAGAAATTTGGTGATGTTCATGGGTTCCAGACTTCAAGCTGCCATTGAATGCAAATGCAGCAACAGTTGTTTCTGCTCATTTTATTGGTCTGGAGAACAATCAGCTAAAATGGCCTGTTACTGAAGTTGTGAGATCAGAGTAAATTGTGGCTGGGTAAAACTGGTCCAACAACTGCTGTGGTGTGTCAGTTATGCAGGAAGATTTTCATCCTTTGCTGAGCCTTTTTACAGTCAGATCATGGATAAAGTCTCTTGAGTTGTATGGACAGATACAGTATCAGTGAGAATCGTGCCAAAGGTCCATCCATAGCCACAGTTGAGTCAGCTTATCTAGGAACCATGAACAATGCCTTCTGACATTCCACACAGTCGTTCAGTGGAATTCATGCAGAAAATCCTCAGGAGTCTTTGTCAGTGAGATTTAGAGCCAAAATCATAACGCTGAAGTTGATGGCCTGAGGATGGTCATCCGTGGATGAAAGTCTCATACCCAACTTACAAATGTTTGTGATTTTCTGGGATTTATAGTAAAGAATGATCAATGACAATGATGATGAGGCAAGTCAGCATTCCTGACTTTCTTTCAGTGCTAGGTTGCTGTTCTATGGAAGGTCCTGGGATGGCTCTCCAACTCAGCGCAAATGTTTTTAGTCATGTAACACAAGAGATTTAAAAAACTTTCTGTCCCATTGTCTTCCTGGTGAGCCAGCCTTATCTTTCCTTGCTCTGGACTGGAATGTGTCATAGTTAAAATGGCATTGTGAAACAATTGCTATATAATGTGACACCTTTAAAACACATATTACACTTTGTGTGGTTAAATCTTCTGAGTGAGCAGTGATGCGACTTAACACTGTGATAATAATTGGTGAAATGCAGCGTTTCCATGCAATGTCTTGCTTTGTTTCAGAAAGAGCTGAAAACTGCACTGAAGCCCCTAGAGAAGAAACTGAAGATCTTTAAAGACTGTAAACTGAACTGGAGTCAAACGGCAGAACATATAAAAGTTAGAATGAATAATATTGATATTATGAAGGTATTTTCATCACTGCACGGTCAAATATGTTTCTGTTCATTTCTTCTTCACTGCAGATTCAGGCCCAACACACAGAGCGACAGATTAAGAAGGAGTTTGAGAAGCTTCACCA
>JAQMCW010000034.1:4935813-4949504 GCA_030068335.1 Chrysichthys cranchii
CACACACAACCTGTAACCTCTACCTTTGTGTGTGTGTGTGTGTGTGTGTGTGAACCTTCTGCACAGCACCAAGTCTAGAGAACACTGAAGATCCAATTCTAAAAATCAAACTGCAATCATGTTCGGACTCACACATACACAAACAGAACTGGTAAATGTGTGTCCTGTGTGGCTTCTTCTTAGTGATGCTGAAACTGTGTAAAGTATTAAATATTAAAACAAGAGCCTCATGGTGAAGTATAAAATAACTCGAATTTGGCATTACATAACCCATCTCCATATAATTCACCCCCTCTCTATTTCTTAGCATGAAAATTATTTAGCATGTTATTGCTGGTCTGTGAAAGTGGACTGAATGTCCCTGGGGCTGGAATGAAACTGGCAAATCCAACAACTGTGCATATTAGGCCTATGTGTTATTTTGAAACCACTCAACAATCACCCAAACGGTCATTCCACCTCCACGTCGAGTATCTGTTTCCAAGCCCCAGCTGACCAGAGTGATAGAGGAACACAAAGTCCTGGAAATGTCCATACTAAATACTATGTGTTTAAGGAGGACGAGGAGGGGGAAAAAACAAAACAAAACAAAAAAACAAAAAACACCACCATTGTGAAAAAATACAAACAACCAGCAATAAATCCTCCTTTTAAATAATCTATGTTTACTTCTTGCTGCTCACCAGTACATCTCACACAAATGATACAGCACAGAGCCTAATTTCCTGCATGTAGCCCATACAAATTTTTATTTATTTATTTTTTTAAATATCTGTGCAGACAAATTCATCACCTGTCAATCAGGGTCTCAAAATGGACACTACACTTCACTGCAGGCTGAACTAAAATACCCCCCCCCTTTTTTTTTGCACTGGCTCAGCCTTAAAAAATAAAAAAAATAAAAAAATAAAAATCCCCCCAAAATTATGAGAATAAACCTACAGTGCAATAAATATTAATTACATAAACTTACACCAACAATTATTTTATTGTCTTCCTATTCACTTACTAATCCTACAACAATTCTACAAAATCAGCACCAAATCAAAAACTTTCCCGATCTTATTTTTAGTCATTTATCTAACACGTGTACACTGGGTGTTGGTGTAAACTAAAGATTAGGGAGTAGAAATGCAACTCAATAAAAGGGATAAACTAAGGCATGACTTGGGGTTTAAAACACATCTCACACAAATTATACAGCACTCCATCACAAGCGAAACAGCTCTCAGAACCTGCATGGTGCAATCTGCACAACCGTATAGGTCACGAAGATTCAAAACACAAATTAGATTAAATTTGGCACAAGTTAGGAAACACAATTAACCATCGACAAATTATGAGAACAGAGCTCTTTAAGACTACAACATACAGCACTCGAAATATGGTGGACAAATGGTCACGGTTTCTGTCCATATTCATATGTCACAACATATGCACCAAATCTGTACTAAAAGTTTTCACCAAGTCATAAGATGTTCAGGAAAAGGTTTTTTTTTTTGTTTTGTTTTTTAAAATATGTTACATTCAGACAGATAACTTCTTCTAACATATGTTATAACATATGTTAGAAGAAGTTGTCTGTCTGAATGTAACATATTTAAAAAAAAAAAAAAAAAAAAACGGTTCCTGAATACAATACATATACATTGTATTACTGACATGTAGATATAACTATTACTGTGTTGTAAAAACATAGCAAGAGCACAAATGAGAGTGAGAGTGAGAGAGAAAGAGTGAGAGTGTGTGTTTGCTGTTTAAAAGGTAATGTTGTGAAAAAGATAGAGCTGGTTGTGGTTCACTTGAGGGGGTTTCCCTACGGTCCCAAAAACCCATGAGAGGAAGCCCGCACGCTGCCAGCAAATAAAATTGGCCTAAAACTCTTGCACTGACTGACTGAAACACACACACACACACACAAATGAGGGGTCTAATGTGTAATGACTTACACACTCTTGCTGCTGATGTGTAAGCAGTAAAGCAGTTGGGTGCACAGGCCATACAATAACAGTGTTAATGGATGGATGGATGGGGGGGCAAATCTGCAACTCGTGATGCTAAAAGGAATACATTGAACAAGATGATTTATAATATATTCATACACTGCTTATTACTTGAACTAGATTACTACAGGGAATCAGTTCGTGACCTTGATCTCAACCAGGTTCAGTTCATTTCTCTCCACGTGATCTGCTCAATCATAGTGCATCCTGTTGTCATACACTCTGACGTGAGGTGGGAAAGGGGGGCCAATCCTGAGGGGAGACTCAAACTATTTTCTAACCGAAGTACTTTCGTTTAGAAATACAAAGCTGTACGTGTGCTTCATCAGAGCCTCGGCTGCATCCTAATGAGAAATGCAGAAATTATCTTAGCCTTAGAAAATGCACATTATGATCTAAGACTAACAGACTAAAGTGTCTTTGTTTTGTTTTTGTTTTTCTGGTATATTCTTTGCTAGGGGAGGGGAAAAAAACAGGAGTATGAGAGTACCATCAGTTATCCCAATTACGAGGTCAAAGTGTCACGGTAATGACTTAATGACCTTTCAGCTTTCTCAAGAGCTAAGCAAGCCAAATTACTATACTTAAACATAAAGCAAGGTTCCTCACAACTGTGATCCCCCCCCCTTTTTTTATTTTATTTCAGCCAACCAAAATTAGCTTTCTATTAATGGCAGCTGGGGCCCCGAGGTGCACGACATGATGTTGGAGAGGGGAAATAAAATAAAATCTTCTCCTCAGGCTAAATGACCCTGCAGCCAGCAAAAGCTGAAGTTTACACTGTACTGTTAATCCAGATAGGCGTGTTTTTTTTTATTTTTGTTTGAATTTTCCGCTCAATTACACCTAACTGTGTATAATACAGGGTCAGTGCCACTGATGCACAAATGCCTACACTAGTGTAGCTTTGTGTCACAGACATGGTGTCTGATCTGAGACATGTCAGACTGTGTTTTATTTTGGGTTTTTTTCCCTCAATAAACGTGTAATTAAGTTCATCTGACTAACTGAAGTTGCAAGTGTGATGTTGCAACCGCGAGGTGAAGCAGATCGGATCCGCCACATCAACACGCGCCTCCGTTTCAAAGCCCATCATCATCATCCTGCACGAGCTCAAACTCCAAACATCACGGCTTACCGGAGTCACGGCTAGTGTTGGGCTCATTCACTCCCGACCAGCAAAGCAAGCATAATACTAGAATCAGTTTACTTACAGTTTCAGGAGGTGACGCAGGTCATGTAAAGCGTAACAGCCTTAAGAATGAATATATATATATATATACATACACACACACCCATATGTATATAAAAATATAAAAATTTTTATGGCGCGCAGCTTAGACTTTTTCAATCGGTTAAAAACCCAAATCGCAGCCCTGATATAATCCTGTACAAATGGCTTCTGTGGTCAGAAAGGATACACATCCTCCTTTATCGGCAGTTCAGGTGAAGGTTTGTTTGTCATCTGGAAGAGGAAAATGTTATTTCGTGTGAAAAAAGCGGCTGGGAGAGTGCTGGGGAGAAGGAGAGATCCCGGCGGTGTTCCTCCGTGCTGATAGGCTGCGGCGGCTCCTCCAGTGCTCCAATCCCGCTCAAACGGCGCATTCAAAAAATGCCGAAAAAACAACAAACCGACACCAACAAACGGTCACATCCGCTTCTGCATCGCGCGACCTTATTTTCAGAATTTTTCCAGATTTTTCCAAAGCACTCCGCCATTTTAAAAAAAATAACAATAATTTTCTGAGAGAAATATAGGCTATTTCTCCAGCGCGGTCCAAGCGGACGCCGAGTCTCACAGGCGATGCTAGCGGGATTAGCTTCGCTAGCTAGCTCACTGTATCCTCTTGTCTCCACTTCAGCCAACGTTACTTGCCCTCCAACTTGCTTTCTGGTGTTGTCTCCATCACTCCTCCTCGGCCAGCTTCCATTTCCAAAGTATTGTTGGTTCATTTTTTTTTCCGATAAATTTTCAAATCTTGAAACGCTCAAAAGAAAACCTAACTGACGTTTAATCCGAATATGGGGGAGGAGAGAAGAGGGGGGAAAAAAGAGCCCTCAAAGCCGCACCGCAGCAGCTGTTATTCCTCGCGCTGCTCACTCGAAAATGGCGCCGAAAGCTTCACTCTTCATTCAAATTTGCCGGAGCCACGCCCCCTCCCGCGTTGTCGTGTGACGTTGCGGAGACTGACGCCTGTGATTTGTGGAAGGAAATGCATCCTCAGTCCAGCTATAGCAACTCGCGCAGACAGCGCAGAGAGCCAACAGAGAGCAAACAGCACAATGCTTGAAGTTTCACTTACAAAGCGAGGCGCGCGGCATGCCAGCACAAGGACCGTACTGAGATTAATTAATACGTCGATCACGTGCACGCTCTTTTGTATCCTGGTTATTTGGGAGGCGCGTACAGCATGTAATGTGACACAGGGACGTTTTTCAGGCTGCTTAGTGAAAACGCAAAGGGGTTCCTGGCTCGTGAAAGGCACGAGAGCCTCCATGGAGTTAGCCGCACATCATTTATTTGTTCGTTGGTGTGGGGAACATGGGAAAAATGCATGGGGTAATAGACGAAACAGTGACGTCAGGGTCGATTTCCGATCACGTATCAAAGGCAGGTTTGAGAAGAAATGTTTATTTTGCCTCAGTGAGGAGAAGTGGGGCCAGTGATGGAGCGCCGTTGTTCCAGGGATGTTCAAGTGGAGTCTGCGGCGCCGTGACAACAGCAGTGAGCGCGAGCTGCATCGCCAGTGACGCGCTCACCCCATCAGCAGCGCGCGACCTGACTGGAGGTGCACGGAGACAGGCCCCGCCCCCTTTCTGTTTACTGCCCACTGGAGCGCTCCAACAGAGCGGACATTCGCCAGCGTTAGGTTCATCTAAATATTGCTTACAAATCATTAAAAGTGACTGGTCCCTCTTTTAACGCTGTTCTCGTATAGGGTACATTGTGTCTGCTGTTAGCCTCTCTGTGGAAAAAGACTCTGCCGACGGACTATAAGTGTACTTCATCACACGCATCTAAGCAACACACACAACCCTAGTGCATCGTGATGGAAAAGTGAATGTGGTGTAATGTGGACGGCTGTTGTCAGCTATTTTCGGGGGAAAGTAAATAACGGATGCTTAAGACGTTGCCAGGTGACGTCACAGGCTAATCTGCATATTCACTGATCGTCGTTATTATCTTCACATCAAAATGTGTTACATGAAAAAGGAAGATGCAGCTTCTGACGACAAATAGAATAGAACAGAATAGAGTAGAACAGAATGGAGTAGAATAGAATAGAACAGAACAGAATAGAACAGAGTGTAATAGAATACAATAGAATAGAGTAGAATAGAATAGGCCAGCACAGAATAAAACAGAATAGAATAGAACAACACTGAACAGAATAGAGCACAGTATAATAGAACAGAATAGAATAGCATAGAATAGAGTAGAATAGAACAGCACAGACCAGAATAGAACAGAGTATAATAGAACAAAATAGAACAGAATAGAGTAGAACAGAGTGTAATAGAACAGAACAGAATAGAGTAGAATAGAATAGGACAGCACAGAATAGAGTAGAATAGAGCAGCACAGACCAGAATAGAACAGATTATAATAGAACAAAATAGAACAGAACAGAATAGAACAGTGCAGAATAGAGTAGAATTGAATAGAATAGAACAAAATAGAATAGAGCAGAATAGAGTAGAATAGAACAGAATAGAGTAGAACAGAAAAGAAAGGAATAGAACAGAACAGAATATAATAGAACAGAATAGAACAGTGTATAATAGAACAAAATAGAATAGAACAGAGCAGAAAAGAGCCGAATAGAATAAAACAGAATCGAATAGAATAAAACAGATTATAATAGAACAAAATAGAACAGAATAGAATAGAACAGAATAAAACAGCACAGAATAGAATACAATAGAACAGAGTATAATAGAACAGAACGGAATAGAACAGAATTAAGCAAAATGGCTATGATATAATACTGACTATCAATATGGCTGTGATTCAGCCTTAGGCACAAGGCTGCAGGTCAGGTCTAAGCGGGAATGCATGTTTGTGAGTGTGATATTGCTTTTAATCAATAGTTATATGAACAATCAATTAATGTCAAGTAACAAAATAAGGCCAAATATTTTGGTTTATTTTTGCTCGGTCACTGAGAATAGTTCCCAAGGAAACTACAGCATTATAGAGGGTTTGCATGTTGCTTTGCCACACAGACTGACTGACAGCTCATTGTAAGTGTAGTAACAGTTAATGAACTATTGCTAGAATTGAAATTTTATGTAGCGAACACAGACAAGCACACTAATACAGACACTGAAAAGTACCATCGCTGTTACATTAAAACTAAATATCTCTTGGAACACTGCATGTCTAGTCAAATTAGTGAACAGGATCTAATTATTCTAATAATACATTCTAATTATATAATTATATAATAATTAGATAATTACTGTATAATAGATTATAACTTATTTATTGTTTTGCTCATGGCACCACAAATGAAGTATTAATGTATTTAGAATACTATAAACTCTATGAAGAAGGAAGACAAAAATAAGCAGTGGCAGTGAGTAATTGAGAAACAGGTATTAAGGAAATAGTTGCAAATGGACTAATTCCCTTTATTACTTGTAAATATGGCCAAAAAAGTGCTTGGCCTTTAGGAACATCGGTTTGCACAAATGCAACTCAATCAGACTTCACACATTAGTGGTGATTCGTCCAGTGTATCCCACAGCTGTGACATCAGCTGGAGAGCCATATCAAGTGCAGGACAGTTGCTAACATCTGCTCAAAAGGTCTCTAGATCATGTTTTAAATAAAAATTCTGCTTTAAATGTTTTAGATTCTGTTTTAGATAAAGTTTTTCTGTTTAAAATAAAGTTCCTAAAAGGGGTCTAAGAAGTCACCAAATCTAATGATAAATTTGCTACACTGGCAAGACTGGCTGCTACTAAATATCTACCTGATTCCTTAAAAGTGTGCACTGCATACCCAATGATTGTTAATGCAAGGTACAAGGTGCAAATCTATCGCTAGTTTGTTTAAGCTGACATTTAATTTACAGGGAACGCTGTGTCATGGTTTGTTATTTGTGGCAATGGACAACAACAGTGGGTAGGGGAAAATGCCTGTGTGTTTACAGATAAACTAGATCAGGAAGTGTAGTTTAGAAAGCAGCATTAGAGTGACAAACTGACTTCTGTTATGCTATACGTGAACAAGCAAGTCATGTCATAGATAAAAGTGAACTCTTTGCATTAGCCAAATAATGCAAAGAGCCATGTCTTAAACATTTCACAATTTTAGCTGTCTTCTCCTCTACACCACAAAACTCAGAGTAGGTCTGAAAAAAATCGGAGCTGAACCACACCTTAGCTTTCCAAATAGAAACACTAAATGTAATAAGTGGCTTCAGGCCATTTTTGCTTTGTTTGTGTTTGTGCAAGTGTTTTTGTGCCTTTGTGTATATGAGTGTGTGTGTGTGTGTGTGTGTGTGCGTGTGCGTGTGCGTGTGTGTGTGTGTGTGTGTGTGTGCGTGCATACACATGCATGCAAGCATTGGCTCCATTTCCAGACAATTATGGCTTATTTCCTGGATCACGAGACAGTTACAAATTTTCCTTTTAGGGATAACAGGAAAAAGCGAATATTTCAAAGATATACATTTTTTAAAAATCTAAATCAACTTTAAATTTAGACTGTAAATCCTGTTCTTGCTCTGGGAAATAATAATTATGATAATAATTAATCCACACAGTATACAAAAGTTCTCCTTCTGTGTCATACAATTTAATCAGACAGTACCACCATTGTCTGGTATTACGATTTGGAATTGCTTACACATTTAATTATTTAATAACACATTTAGCCTAAACACAGTACCCAATTATTTTAGCTGTCACATAAAATGTAACCCAAGCATTTAAGTCTATGATCTTCAAGAGCCTCATAAGTGTTTGTCACTAAAATCAGGTTAAACTGTTCTTTTTACTTAGTTTCAACAGCACATCAATTAATTAAACCTATCCACCATGAAGCAATCATTAAACATGTCACCAGCTGAAAAGCCTAATGGGGTTAATAGAAAGAAAAGGGAGCATACAGGCATACAGGTTTGGAAGAAAGTATTCAGATCCCTGCACACCTTATTGTTTCATTTTAAATGGACGAAAATTTCTTTTGGGCCAACTGTTTACTCACAATATCCTATAATGACAAAGCTAAAGCAAATGTATAGATTTTTATTTTTGGCAAATTAATTAAAACTGAAAAACTGAATACTTTAACTTAGACAACTATTCAGGCCTTTGACTCCAAATTGAACTCAGGTGCACCCTGTTTGCTTTGGTTATCTTGAGATGTGGGCTTTGTTTATCTTAAAATGTAATCTGTGTTAAATTCAGCTGACGGGACATGATTTTGAAAGGCACACACCTGTATGTACAAGGTTCCACACTGCATGTCAGACCAAAAACGAAGCCATGAGGTTTACGGAACTCCCTGGAAGCCGCTCCTATGTAAACAGCATATGGCAGGCACTTAAATAACTATGAGAGAACTCTTTGGGCTGACCTCCAAGCACTATGTCTGGTGAAAACCAGGTACATGCCTAATACCATCCTTATGGTAAAGCATGATGGTGGTAGCATCACGCTACGGTGGGGTGTCTCAGCAACAGGATGTGGATAATGGTCAGAATTGATGGAACGAGATAAGTCCTTGAAGACCTATCTTGAGCTTGAGATGATCTGCCAGGAAGCATGGGAGAAACTGCACAAATACAGGTGTGCTAAGCAACGTGCAAGATGCCCGCATTTATCGCCTGCACACACAAACAGACACACACAGTCTTACTATGCTTTTGAAGACCTGCCATTAGCATAATTAATGATTCAGCACACCTGGCCATCACACCCATATGTGAATTTTGAACATCCCTTTGCAGATTAAGGAGACAAGGAGTCCTGGGGCACGGTCAATATTCCAATACATCCCAAAGGAGTTTAGTAGGGTTGAGGACAAGATTCTGTACAGGCCAACTGAGTTCTTCCACACCACCTTTGGGAAACCATGGACCTTGCTATGCACAGGGAAATTATCCTGCTAGGACAAGTATGGGCCTCTTAATTTTGCTAAAGGGAAATGTTATAATACTACAGCATACATGGACATATTGTGTGCTTCCAGCTTTGTGGTGTCAATGCATGAAGTATAATACAAAACTGTACTGCTTTTTCATTAGTGACCTACAGAAAGCATTTCACACCAAAAAGCACCTTGCGTCTTTCAAAGTACATTCTGACTCGGCAAGTTTGAATGTAATTGCCCTGTTGTCTGTGAGCTACTAGGGCCACACCATGACGCATCGGCTGTTCAGTCACACTTGGGCTTGTGCCTGTAATCAAAGGAGGAAAGAAGGTCCTGGACGCATCATATTCTAGATGGTGAAGCAGTCCAGAACAAGGACTGTACTTTAAAATGTCTTCATTCCTACTGCCTTGAACCCTTAATCAATAAGCTTTTCAGAATTATTACTAAAATAGGGTAAAACAATGTTGATAAATCTGTCATTTTTTAACAATGCTGTATTTTCAGACATCAAAAAGGTGGCATTCATTCATTTTCTTAATGAGGATGCTTTAATAAAATATATAATGAAAGCTCTCACATTTAGTACTTAACTAGCCATAAATTTTTGTGTATGTCACTGATGAAAAGCAATAGATTCTGTATTGTATTTCACATAAAAAAGAATGCACAATTAAATACAATACCGCAACACAGAGGATAATATTCCTCTGTGTTGCGGTATTATAGGTAACCAACATTTAACTCTTAAAAGGCAACCCCAAATTGACTGCTTTTCACAAAGTAATCTAAGCGCAATCTGGTTTTGCTTTTCACTGTGGCACGTTAGCTTCATGTCACAAATCAAAAGCAATGTCACTGAGTATTGTATTTCATGATTTCCTCCCAGTATGAATTCTTCTCCAAATACGCTCACTTATGAGGAACACTGTATTAGTACTGGGTAGGCCCTCCCTTTGCTCTAAAAACAGGCTCAATTCTTCACAGCATAGATTCCACAAGATGTTAGAAACATTCCTTTGAGATTCTGGTCCATACTGACATGAATCCATCATGCAATTCCTGCAGATTTTTCAGGTGCACTTTCATGCTGCGAATCCCCCATTCCATTAAATTCAGATCTGGTGACTGGGAAGTCCACTAAAGAATACTGAATTCATGGTCATATTCATGAAACCAGTTTGGGATGCTTCTTTGTGACATCATGCTGGAAGTAGCCATTAGAAGATGGGCAACTTGTGGTCATGAAGGGATGCACATGATCAACAACAATACTCAGAAAAGCTGTGCATTCAAGCAATGATTGATTGGTATCAACGGCCCAAAGTGTGCCAAGAAAACTTTCCCCACACCATTAGACCACCTCCACCAGCCTGTGCCTGTGTGCCTCATCAGAAATTGAGATTAATCTGACCAGGCTACATTTTTCTGGTCTTCAGCTTTACAGTCTTGGCGAGTCTGTGCCCACTGCAGCCTCAGCTTTCTGTTCTTGGCTGACAGAGATGGAATCTGACATGGTCTTCTGCTGTTGAAGCTCATCTGCTTCAAGTTTTGATGTGTTGTGCATTGAGATGCTTTTCTGCTCACCACAATTATACAGAATGGTTATTTGAGTTACTGAAGCCTGTCTGTCAGCTCGAACCACTCTGGCTATTCTACCTTGACCTCTCTCATCAACAAGGTGTCTCAGGGCCCAGAACTGCTGTGCAGTAGATGCTTTTATACATACTGCGGTAAACTCTAGAGACTGCTGTGTATTAAAATCGTAAGTGATGAGCAGTTATCATACTACACTCAAAATCACTGAGATTACATTTTCTCCCCATTCTGATGTTTGACGTGCACATTAGACAAAGCTGCTGGCCCGTATCTGCATGATTTTATGCCTCACACTGCTGTCACACCATTGGCTTATTAGATAATTGCATGAACGTATAGTTGTACATGTATTCCTAATAAAGTGCTTGGTGAGTGTATACCTCCAGCTATTCCAAACTTTAACCTCAGTGTCCCAAAGTAAACATTTTTAGTGTATATTTGATTGTTTGTGCGTAATAAAAGCTGCAGGTTTGTGCAAAAAAAAACAAACAAAAAAAAAACAAGATGTCACCAAAAGGTCAAAACTTAGTCAAAAGATAGTCCTATCCTTGTAGGGACATTTGAGCCACTTCAAGATAACCCCCCAACACACACACACACACACACACACACACACACACACACACACACACACACACACACGTTTTCCAATGAATTCTGACAGATAAAGGCCATACTTTAAAATTCAGAATGAAGAGAATGAAGATGTTTGGTATTCTATGCTGAATTCACTTTTGTTGCAGGTCGCCGGTGAAATAAGTAAACAGTGACTGACAAAGCGCGCTTGAGACATGCCCAGACAAGCGCGCGCGTCCTCGTGGATGTCCCGCCTCTGACAGGCAGACGGTGATGACGTCACCCCCTGCCAAATATAGCGCGTTGCTGGCGCCACGGGCCCCGCCCACCGTCGCAAGCCCACGCCTTTATTGGTGCGCCTCCATTGTCAATCACGTGATTAAGCCGAGGCCGTTGTTATTGTAAACAGGGTGCTTACTTTCTACAGGCGCTCGCGCACATACGGTCTAACCTATCGTGGAGCTTTGTTCAGGCGCCGCAAGGATCAGCAAAACATTAACACATTTTATAGTTTGAATATCGGTGCAAAAATACCCATTCGAATAAGTCAAAAATCCGATTTGATTGAGATCTAAATAATTGTTGATAAAAGCACGCTTTTTCAAAGCACCGGCAAGCTCCTGTCTTAGATGTCATCTGCCTCAAATCCCGGCACACACATCAACTGTAACGCGTTCAGTTTGGAGTATTATGTCCTTTTTAAGTGGCATGTCATCATAAAGTTGAATTGCCTTCTTGATCACCAAAATTCCTCCAGGAAGACTCTTCATCTAGCCAAGATTTGGCATCATTGCGCCTCAGAAGTTTTCCATGTGCTTTGTGCTATCAAAATTGATTGCTAAGCTTGTTCCTGAGCGCTGTGTGCAGGAACTAAGGCTTCACCACGCGCGCTTCCATCTCAGGAAGTCCAGATGGAGTTTTTCCGCCTTAACTCGCAACCTGCTCCACTTCTAACATATCTCACTCGAAAGACCCCGCACGAGTCTATTAACGCTGGGTGTATCCCCTTCAGTCATTCATACTGCTAAAGAAACCCATAGACATAGTTTCAAAATAATAATAATAACAATAACAATAATAATAATAATAATAATAATAATAATAATAATAAAAGAGAAGTTGATATGCTTAAGATAGGCATCTTACCCTTTGAAGAGACACGCGAATGTACAAAGTGGTATTCCTTTTGGGAAAGACATAAAAAAAAAAAAGTACCAAATGCATTCACCACCATTACCTCGCAGGGTTAAAAACCAAACCCAGACAATAATAAGTAATAATTTCGCATGGCGACGGCTAACTGTGAGTTGATTTATTGACGTTTCACCGGGCATTGAGGAAGTTCTTTTGTTCCAGTATTTATACACAGCGTCAAAGTTGCACGCTCAGGAGGCGGAGCGGCGCCGAGAGAAAGGAAGGACGGAAAAAGAGACCAAGCGCACCCGACATATAGACACATAAACCCTTTGGCACCATTTCCACGCAAAGCAGTGGATACTTCACCTGTATCACCGGCTCAAACTTGAAGCGCAGCGTGACTAGCAGAGCAGGGGCGCTCGAGCCGACCTTTATCTTTGGCAAAACACACAGGACTGCGTCCATAGGGAGCTACAGGACTACACAGGGGGTCAAAATAGGATCCTGGAGTATGACATAAGCCATATACATTATGCATTACTTGATGCGCTGCATGGGCTGTGTATACGTTAAGTGCTCCGAGGAACCAGAATGTCCGCGTATACAATACACGTGAGAGACTGGGACAAGTTCACATGCAACCCCGTGGTTACTGGGATACACGTTATGCTGTGCGTAGACTGCCTCTTTCTTCCGATCACCTCTAGTAATAGCCTACTGTTGCTATAGAGTTGCATCACTGTACGTCTTGAAATTTTGTGACTTGATATGTATGCCTTATTAAATCATTTTTCTGTTGCTCAAAACGTGTATTGCGATATATGTTCATGTTCTGGGTGCTGTGTGGACCTTTTTAATGCGATGACTACATTATTAGCAACTATCTACAGAAGTCATTAGAATATGCATTTAAAAAGGCGATTGCAGTAACGAACTCATTTGTTTTCTTTCAAATGGAGCCCTGGTTTAGGCTTTTCCAAGTATGGTTTTGGACTGGACTTGTTTCTCGTTGCAAATAATCTGACATAAGCCTATATTAGTGTAATGGTGATAGCTAAATGACTAAGCAGGCGTGTCTCGTTCACCTGTTCCGATTCTTACCGAGTGCGTAAACTGCGTCTTAATCCTGAAGATTATAGATTATAGCCTATCGTGAGAACTAATAAGGAGTATAGTGCTAACAAGTAAACAGTGTAGTGATAACAATGAACAGTGTAGTGATAATTAGTAAACAGTGGAGTGACAACTAGTGAACAGTGTAGTGATAATTA
>JAQMCW010000034.1:5165032-5175565 GCA_030068335.1 Chrysichthys cranchii
GTGATCACGAACACTTTTCTGTCTGTGATCACGAACACTTTTCTGTCTGTGATCACGAACACTTTTCTGTCTGTGATCACGAACACTTTTCTGTCTGTGATCACGAACACTTTTCTGTCTGTGATCACGAACACTTTTCTGTCTGTGATGGGTTCTGGTGTTGTGGGTCTCATGTCCTGGCATACCGGGAAAACAATGTGCAATGAATCAATAAGATTCAGCAAATAAAATCATTCAGATGTAGAATGGTGAATGATAGAGTGACTTCACGGTGGTGTGGTGGTTAGCAGTCGCCTCACAGCAAGATCTCCAGGTTCGACCTGGGTGCCTTCCTGTGTGGAGTTCGCATGTTCTCCCCATGTCCCTGTGGGTTTCCTCCAACGGTCCAAAGACATGCACAGAGGGGATTAGGATAATCGGCTACTCTAAATTGGCCGTAAGTGTGAATATGAGTGTGAATGGGATTGGCGACCCACGCAGGGTGTACCCCACCCCTCGCCCTAAGTCAGCTGGGATTGGCTCCAGCTTCCCTCCACGACCCTGGACAGAATTAAGCGGCAGAAGATGAGTGAGTGAGTGACTAAGCCCTTGCAGTGGAAGTGCGTGTTAGAAATAACATGACTTAAAATAATTCTGGCTACAGGGTGCAGTCAGCATCAAACTTGAAGATAACCCCCAAAATATTAACCTCCTGAGACCCAAACTCATGCCTTGTCATTTCTCCTGACTGTTTTGGGTTTTTTTTTAATATCTGGTAACTACTGAACTTGATCAGTGTCTGCAAACAGGAAGAAGTTTGGCAAAAGAGTAATACCCAGTACAAGGAAATACACACAATGGAGTTGGGTGGGAAATGTGATGTCCTCATATGAGGACAGTGGGGACTCAGGAGGTTTTAAGGTAGGAAAAATGACATATGCTTTGGTTTGTATCTTTTTATATTGTTATACAATTGTCATGGCTAATATATTAAACATGTTTCTGATTCATATACAGTATGTATACAATGTGCTACTCTAACAAAATAATCATACAGTTATTTCAAATCATACCAAACATGTAATGACAGTATGCTTCGGGTAAATTGGGGCTTAAAAGTAATTTACTCTTAATCCTAATAAGCAGGGGAATAAGATAAGCTAATAAGACTGGGAAATATAGGATGTTTCCTAAGCTTACTACTTAGTATGCAGAAATATTTAGTTAGTGTACTGTGTTTGTGTAATTTTAGAGATTGTTGTTGATGTTTATTGAGGCTATATATTTTTTAATCCTGTTTTATACTGGTCCTGCAAGAAGTGTATTATAGAATGCTAACTTATAGTTTCATCCTGTGGTTTGGAGCTGGAGCCAATCCTAGCATTCTTTGGGCAGAAGGTAGGGTACATCCTGCACATGTCACCAGTACACTGCACACCGAAAAAGCAATTTAGAGTAGTCAATCAGCATAATCCACTTGTCTTTATACTGTGGGAGGAAACTGGAGTACTTGGAGGAAACCCAAGCAGGCACATGGAGAACATGCAAACCCGACACAGAAAGGCAACCTTTTCCTAATACGTTTTGATAAACTGGCCTTATAAAAGTGCTCCTTATGTCTGGTAATTGTCAGAATCTGTCTCTGCCAGTCCCATCACGTCCCCATTTTGCCAGCATATGTCCCTGGTCATCCTGTATGCTCCAACAGCGAATTCCCATTCTTGTACCTGATTTGCTCATGTGCAGTTTTACTTGAATGTTTTATTCAGTGTGTTAGCTTATGGTGTATGATCTATGTTTATTATTTCCTATATTCTTGTATCTCCTCATTTCTGAAATTCTTTCCATGGCATTTATTCTGTGATATTGTATTATGATTATGATTATGATTATTATTATTTAGATTTCTAAGGAAAAAATTGGCTATGAATTGTATTTCAAAAAAAATATTTGGAAAAATGTTGTTGGAAAAATGTTTGGCTCTTTCCTGTTTGTTTCATCATTAAATGCAAACTATGAAAGCATGGGCATGACTAATTTGGATATAAATTACTAAAATATACATTTCGTGGTTTTTTTTATCATTTATATTCTATACATTTGTTAATGTGTGCAAGTGTAGCTCTTTAATGAAAACGCACTTTGTAATGGATATACATCCTTTATTTATAAAAAAAAAAAAAAAAAGGACAAACTTACATAAAAAAAAACAGCTCAGGCTTGGCTTCTGGTTGGATTACTCATCTCTTTTACCATTTATGTAAAGGGACATAGTAAACAATTAAAAACTTTTTTCTCCAAGCCCTTTTAACTTTTAATCAATTAGTAATTAGGAAACACAGATGAAAATGTTTTTTTCTAAGGGAACGTTTATGATAAGAAAATTAGAATGATGCAAAGAAGAAGAATATTAAGGTTGATGGATGGAAGATATTTTAATATGCTGCTTTAATTTGATATGCAAAGCAATGTATGGACATGTTAAATGTGTGAGATCTGAAAGAGGGCTTAAATTCCCAATAGTTACTTTAATTTTTAATAGTATTTATTCAGTGGTTTTCACAATGAGTGAGCAATGTATTTTGTCAGATTATTCCAATTCACTTAATTTCACAAGCAGGTTGTGACAATGTATGCACAGACATGCATGTGCATACAGCATACACAAACACACTCGCTCTCATTACAGTTGTTATTGTTATTCAGTTAGAACTGTTGTGTGAAAAGATTATGCCTGTGGAAAAACATTACATTTAGATAAAAAATAAAGGGGGAAGGCATCATAGTGAAATAGTAATTTAGAATATGTTCACTATACAGTACATTTCAGTAAATATTTAAATATATCAGAACAATTAATTTATAATTTTAATATTTTTGAAAATAGATTTGCCTTGTCATCTTTGGGCAGCTGCCACTTTGATCATCCTGCATATGGCACATTGTCATAAAATAGGAAATGCTCCCATGTGTCCCAAACATTATAAAGCTCAGTACACAAATACACATATTTTAGCACCACATTAGCTTGACTTCTTCTAGAAATCTCCAATTATATTATTTAAAAGAATGCAATTGGTTGTTGCTAGAGTCTTTGTACAGGTACTATAGCATCTGCGTATACACAATACTAGACATATGCATGATCATTTGCAAGACCTTACAAGAATAGTTTCAGGAGGTCTTTCCATGTAACTGATGCTTAAAGCAATGTAAATGTTCTTTCATTTCATGCCTCTTCTCTCTCATGCCTTGTTCTTCTTTATTGATCTACATGGGGTAGAGTAGGAAACCGGAGAATGAAGAGTGGACATATTGCCCTGCATAGAGTCCAGATGCCTGGTCAGATGGTAACTGGATGTGAACAGTGTCTCCTGGCTGTAACGGAAACACAGCACTGCCAGATGCCTGGTCCAAAACACCCTTTTTGTACTCATCATATGTATACATCACAGGTTCTCCATTTCGGTACAGACCCACCCACACATTGGAACCCTTGCAATGCACATGGTATGAGAAGTAGTAGATACCAGGAAGGTCACAGGTGAACACACCTGTCTGTGGGTTGTAGTTCTGTCTGCCATTATACAGCACCTTGTCAAATACCACTGGTGTGCCAACTGGAGGGTAGGGTGTCGTCAGTTGAGCAGTAAAAGCTGGCATCTCTAGGCCACTAGAACCCATTATATCAGCTCCACCTCCATATTTTCCTTTCATATACCCACTAGCCTTCACTCCATCCAGGGCTGGCCCCATCTCAGGCAGAACACCCATGAGGTCAGGGTTTAGGGCAGGTGGTCCAGGGGGACCTGGTGGACCTGGAGGGCCTGGTTGACCTGGTTGCCCTGGGGAACCACTTGTACCAGGAAGCCCAGGAGGACCAAGAGGACCTGTAGCACCGGGTCTTCCCTCACCTGGAGGACCAGCCTGGCCAGGAGGCCCAGCTTCACCCTTAGGCCCAGATGGTCCAGGTGGTCCAATTGGTCCACCTGATCCTGCAAGCCCTGGAATGCCTTGAGGACCCTGAGACCCTTCAGGGCCACGCACACCCCCTTCTCCTTTAAGACCAGGCATTCCAGGAGGGCCAGGAGACCCAGGTAGACCCTTCTCTCCTCCATCTCCTTTGGGACCAATAGGTCCTTGTGGTCCCCGTGGCCCGGGCTCACCATCCTCACCTGCTTGACCTAATTGGCCTGCAATTCCTGGAGGTCCTGGCTCACCTAGAGGCCCTGGTTCTCCCTTTGCCCCACCTTCACCTTTCTCTCCTTTAGGTCCTAGTGCACCAATACCACCAGGCGGTCCTACTGGTCCTGGAGGGCCAGGAAGACCACTGGGTCCTGAGGGTCCTACCATACCAGGTGAACCTACATATCCTTTGTCACCTTTTGCTCCTGGTAAACCCGGCGCCCCCCCCATTCCTTTGTCACCCTTTGGGCCAGGGTGTCCTGGTTTTCCAAATCCAGGTAATCCCGGCTTACCTGGCAAACCTGGTGGCCCTTGTAGTCCTTTATGACCTTGGACACCTGGCTGTCCTGGCAATCCATTCTCACCCTGTTTCCCAATGCCAGGCAGTCCCTGTGGTCCTTGTTTGCCCTCCAAGCCTGGTGGGCCTTCTGGACCAGGTGGTCCAAGTGTTCCAGGTTGTCCTTGTTTACCTGGTGCTCCTGGCAAACCGGGTGCTCCAGGCTTCCCCACACCTGGCAATCCTTTATGACCAGGTAGTCCTGGGGGCCCAGGTAGGCCTTTTGGACCTTGTGGCCCAGGATGTCCAATTCCCTTATCTCCTTTAGGCCCAGGCAACCCTGGAAGACCAGGTAGACCTTTGTGCCCTGGTTCTCCTTTGGGTCCTGGCAGTCCGGGTAGACCTTGGCCACCTGGCTTACCAATTCCTGGCGATCCTGGTGGTCCAGGGGGACCAGGTGGTCCGGTCATGCCTGGCAGCCCTTCTTCTCCCACAGGTCCCTGTTCACCTTGCTGTCCAGGTGGTCCCATATCACCAGGCTTCCCTGGCATGCCTGGCATTCCTGGTTTACCAACACCAGGCAACCCTGGAGGGCCAGGAGAACCTAGTTTGCCTGGAGGACCTGGCATACCATTGCCCTGAGGTCCAGGAGGCCCTGGTGGTCCTTGTGGCCCCGGAGGTCCTTGTGGTCCAACTTCACCTGGAATACCTTGCTCACCTCTAGGGATGGTCTCACCTGTATGTGGGAGAAAATGACAATATTTGTACAACACTCAAATGGCATATCATATACTGATACAGTAAGACATAATGGACATATAGTTATATAAGGATGATAGATTGATCACCTTTTTTGTCCTTGCCTTTGTTCATATGCATTTGTAATTGTGGAATTTCTTTCCTGTACTGTGGATACTGCATATGAGGTATCTCTTTTCCTATACCTTTGTGAGGTATATAAGGTACAGGCTGGTGCTGTTGATGATGTGGTTTGTGCCCATAATATGCTCCTCCAAAAACAGATGGTACCACTTGTACTAAAATCACCAGGAAAGGAGCCAAAGCCATGGCCTGTGGAAATCAATCAATCAATCAATCAATCAATCAATCAATCAATCAATAAACTCAACCATCGAACCTATCAATCAATAAATTAATCAACTGCATACAAAAGCCACACCAAAATAATAAAAATGATTCTTAGCAATCAGTTAACCAATTTTCTGGTCGAAGTAGAAATCAATCAATCAATCAATCAATCATTTAATCAGTCATGAACTTAATAATTTACCATTAATTGTTATTTGTTCTGCCACATAACACATATTATGTAACTATTATTAAAACAAAGACACATTTTCTTAAAATTGTTAAAAAACATTTATTTCACAGAGTTAATGCTTCCCCAGTTCTGTTAAAAATACTTATGAATATATGGCAAATAAATATATTTTAAATCCTTTACAGTACATTTCATATGTATTTGCACTCTTAGTTACATCTCTGACAAATGCCCTCTATAGTCAGTCACTGATTTTTGGTAGATGGCCTCCTCTATTCTTGGTCCTTTAGTCAAATGGGATGTACAAAGTTTGGGATATTTGTTTTTATAAATCAAACCATGGCTGATTCTTTTCCATAACCTTTCCTTAACAGACTTATTTTGAGAGCTCAACAGTCCATGATGCAGTTTGTTTAGGTATGTCCTCTAACAATCTTACAGAAACAGGTTTCTACTGTGATTACTTGACACTTTATTTTCACCCTAGTTGACTCCAGTGATGTAATTATTTGACTTCTAATGGCAATTGGTTGTGGCAGAACTAATTTAGGGGTTTCTTAACAACAGCGGAAAAGGCTTACACAATAAAAACTTTTCAGGCTAGTGTTTGTAAATAGTTTTTTAAATTATATAGATTTTTTCCCTGCCTCAGTATTATTGCTTATTTTGTGTAGGTTGTGTAGATCTCAATTAAATCCATTTCAGTTACAAGTTGTAACACTATAAAATGTGGAATGGTTTGGAATGGAAGGGTAAAATGTGGAAGGCGGATATTTACACTACTCACTCTAATGTAGATCAGATTATTTAGATTAGATTATTTTAGATATTAGTTATATAACAGATATTCTATTAGTAATATTAGAGTTAATCGCTTGTAGATAGAACATTGAGGCCTTAATTTAAACATGATGTAAATAAACGGTTGAACATCATTACAAGATAAGCCCCCTCCCAGAAAAAAAAGATTAATTGAATGATTTATTTATTTATTTATTTAAATTTCACAGTGGTGTAAAATGGTAGATGTATTATATGGGCAAAGGTTTGTGAACACCTGACCATCCCATCCATATTACCCAAAACACAGTCATATCAAGTACAGTCATTTGGCAGACGCTCTTATCCAGAGTGACTTACATTTAGCTCATTTATACAACTGAGCATTTGTGGATTAAGGGCCTTGCCCAAGGGCCCAACAGTGGCAGCTTGGTAGTGCTTGGATTTGAACTCCCAACCTTCCAATCAGTAGGCCAACGTCTTAACCCCCTGAGCTACCCAGGCCCATAGCAGATGTTTTTATATGATGTAGCATTACAATGTCCCTTTCCTGGAAATCCAGGAGCAGAGCCCAAACAATGTACAGCATAATAATGCCCCTGTGCACAAAGCAAGGTCCATGAAAACATGGTTTGCCAAAGTTGATGTGGAAGAATTTGAGTGGCCTGCAGGGAGCCCTGACTATAACGTGAACACCTTTGGGATTAATCGGAGCACAGACTGTGCCCCAGGCTTTCTTGCCAGAGACCAGTGCTTGACTTCACTAATGCTTTTTTAGCTGAATGTGAAAATCCCTACAGTCATGTTCCAAAAATTTTGTAGAAAGATTGGATGTTAAAGAGGTACATATGAGTGTAATGATGAAGAGTCCACAAATCTTTGGCCATACAGTGTATTTCTTGTGGCAGCACCACATCCTCTAACCTTCTTCCTCATCAGTCATAGCCTATTACAGAACACCTAGAAGTAGGCTACTTCTATTGGCTATCCTGAGTTATTGATGTCTCATATGAAAATGAGTTAAATCCCTAGAAACAATCAAAAGCAAACAATAGTAGCTAATCTAGTAATATTACATAATGAATTTCTACCCTATTTTATGCCAGTTTTGTCATACTATTAGCTTGTTCCCCACCATCATATGACAGCTACCAGTTGGGGAGGGTGAAGTCTAATACCAGCATCCTGTGTGACATGTGAGGCTGGCCATTGCATCTTTTCAAAATGCTCCTCATGCTACATCACCGGCAGCTGAACACACTCTGAGGAACACTCTAACTGTCCTCTTCTGATATACAGTTCAAAGATACATATGCTCGATTCCTGGTGCTTGCATTTATGGAGACCATGGGCAGTTTTGCTCTACTGTATTCCCACCCCTGAACACAGTGCAGACAGTTTCCTGTTGTTCAAGTTTTGGCCCCCACACATAACATTTTAATGCAGTTAGTAAATCATAATTTGTACAGAAAGATAAACAGGCTTATCCAGTATATTCACTCTGCACGAGCTGATGAACATGGAATGTTGCCTTTCTCTTCAGCCAAAGCTTTCATCTCAAAGTCAACTTTGTATAGGATTTATTTGCAGGGCATTTTGGGGCAGTTGTGTGTAGTGATAAACCTTGTCCCAGTTGTGTGTTATTTCCTTTTTTCCCCTCTGATCCTTGCCACTGTGAGAAATGGAACAAGACTGTGAACTATGCAGCTCTCTCTGAATTGTACTTTTTAGGGGTTTTTTGTGCGTGTGTGCGTGTGTGCGTGTGTGTGTGCGTGTGTGCGTGTATGCGTGTGTGCGTGTTTGTGTGTGTATGTGTGCGTCCACATGAATGTGTGCTTTACTGCACTGAGACATTTGACGGCATTACAATAAATCAGAAGTACTCTTAACTTGTCACTATCACTACAGTGAGACTACCACACTGTGGCAACAAGGAGGCAAATTACAACAAGTAATGTGCACATATGCCATAACATCATTGCACAGTTGAGGTTAATATTACAAATATTATGAGCATTGTAAAACAATATTGAAGTAAATATTGGTAATGAGGGATAAACTGGGAGCTGATTGGTCACTGTGACTGACTCAGTATGGTAGAAAAGTTTGTGCGTGCGGGTGCATTTCCTGCCGGTTTGTGAGCTGCAGATGCTTTAATTTGTAGTATAATGGACAAGGGCATTAGGAAAATTACTAACAAATGATGTCTACCATTCCTAAAAGAACAGAACCATTCTCCAATTTGTCCAGAATACAACATATGCTACAGATCTCTCCTCTTCTCTATTGTTCTGTTCATTGTTCTGCTGAAGTATTGGTTTTTTTCTCACTATGTATTGAACTGATTTGATTCAGTTCACTCAGCTTAATCCATAATGTTGCAGATGTACATAGTTTTTGACAGTTTTCTTGCCATGAGTTAGAGCTTGGTACTAAGTTGATCTAGGTTTCTCTTCAGATTGCTTTCATGTAGGTCAGTCAGAGGCTTCAAAAAAGTATTGATGAATTATTTTGGAGTAACAGCAAGGAACTTTGACCTTTCTCAAGCAGTTGGTGATTTTCACACAGACATGCCATGGGGACTCTCAGTCTTTGGTTCTTTAAGATGAAGCAGTGATGTTTGTAGACAGGGTACAGTTCTTGGTATATGTGCTTTGTACAGTTGCAAACGTATGTGCTCATGGAGTTTTAAAAGTCCATTCAGGAGTATTCTGAAGTTCAGGGCTATTCATCTGCTTAATTTATTCCAAAGCTATAATTTCACCATTCAACCTAAATCAAAATGAAGGGTTATTATTATTTACTCTTTTTATTTTTATTCCCCAGATATGCCCTTAGCTCGTGTGTGACTGTTAAAAGACCACGTTTTGAAATGAACAGATAGAAGAGTTAGACTGAAGTCGTGTCCAGGCTTCCTTATAATCACACTGAAGATGTGGGCAAGGCCTTTTCTACTTATAAGAAGCTTAAAGCCTGCAAACCACCAGGGGGCACTGGAAGAATGCAGGAGATTTTATTAATTAACACATCAATGTGTATATTTTATAATAATATTTTTTGACAATAAAGGATGGTGAGCCTTTGGTTGCTCTGCAACTTTCGAGGTATGATTGAGATGGTGAGTGTGAGGGAGTGATGTTGGAGGTCACTTAGGGTCCACAAAGGTTCAGAAACGGCCCTGGGTGGGAGTTTAGGTATAGATAGTAGGCATATGTTATGAACAACATTCAGGAAAATATAAATCCACCTTACAGATGTTAAAACCAAGATAGCTTTGGTTCAGCCAGTAGCTTGTCTGCAGGCAGCCTTACAAACATATTTAGTCTTTATTAGATATTTTTCTCAGTTTTTTCATCAGCTACCTTTTAGTGCAAATAAAAAAAGAAACTGATGGATAATGGATTCTGAATAATTTCATTCTAAGCCAATATGAAATCTATAAAAAAGTTCTACAACATCTACAGAGATTTATCATGCCAGTGGGGTTATTTTAGCAAGTCTGTTAGCTAGTTAGTTAGGTCATAAGAAATGTAATCACAGTTCAAGTACTTGAAATAACTTTTGAATAAACAGTTTTGTTTTTGTTCAATGTATATAGTTATCCAGTGATAGACACTCAAGTGCAGATTCCTGAAAAAGTATTTAAGTACGTGCGTATTTAAGAAACTGTGATTGGTTATTTCCCACATATTGCTATGCATAAGACTTACAGTTACTTACAGAACATGTACTAGCTGCTAAAATGTAAAGAAGAAGAAGAAGAAGAAGAAGAAGAAGAAGACGACTGCTGTGTTTTTTACAGCTCTGTTAACCTTTATGAATACTATGAGATACAGAAATACATTCCACATGTAATATATTGTGTGTAATGATGAAATAAGCCTAGCGCATAGATTATAGCCAACAATCCTGGCCTCCTGTGAGCAACACACACCATTAAACATCATATATTTTTTTCTTGCCACAGTTGACACTGACTTGCTCATTAGGTATTTTATACAGACGTGGACAAAATTGTTGGTACCCTTCC
>JAQMCW010000034.1:5176563-5188024 GCA_030068335.1 Chrysichthys cranchii
AATGTTTATCAGTACATTACAGAAAATAATGAACTTTATCACAATATGCTAATTTTTTGAGAAGGACCTGTATATACCAGTACATATATTGTTTTGCATTTCTATAGAGTTGGTCCTATTGGGATGTGCTGTTTCGTTAATGTATGTGTTATGGGATTAGCTCATAAATCAGTGACGAAAATGATAAAACAGCCATGAATGACATCCCTTTTTACTATAAAACAGAAAGGGAGAGAGAGAGAGAGAGAGAGAGAGAGAGGGAGATTTTTATAAATATATACACATATCAGATGCCACACTTTTCTTAGATCATGTTTCTGTGGACAAGGCAATTGTTGAGGGGCAATTGCAGAGAAAATCTGACCCAATACAATTAACCACAACAAAGATAGAAAACACACTCTCTCTCTCTCTCTCTCTCTCTCTCTCTCTGACTTAAACACACATATCACTCTTAGACACACATGTACACACCCATTCCAATTACACATTTGCAATGCAAATCAGAAAGCAAGAGAGTTGTTCAATCAAACCCCGAACCCTCACAACACTACAGAGAAGGTGTCCACCTGACAAGCCCATAAGAACAAACTCAAAGCATATATGTTCCTAACGTCAATTAATTATAGTGGCAACAAATACATCAGATATTTTAAAAGAAAGCTAGAGTCGTATACCTGACCAACACTGTGACAAACCCAGCCTGATCGCTCGGGAAATTTCAAACGAATGATTAAGTTCATTTCAGTTGATGTCGTAAGAGTGAAGTTTATAGAAAGCTTTAACCTTTGCATTTCCCATGTAGCTCGAGTAACATTGTGAAGTTAGTTGAATATTTCCTTTTAGAAAGATTTTATTGCATAAAAGAATGTGTGTAATCATTGAAATATTGTAAAGCTGTAAAAGTAATATGTAAAGCTGAAACTTTAAGTGTCCCAGGATAGCAGATTCTCCAGAGTGCAAGGCTTCAGGGTTTGTTTGTTTGGGTTTTTTTTTTAACAAGCTGCATTTTTGGGCTTATTCACTTCAAGAAAAGGAAAAAAGTTAGAGAATGCCTGTTTATAACTGATATTACTAAGTGATAACAGGAACTCAGTTATTTCTCAGCTGTTCATTACATTAAACATACGAAAAATGGACAAAAAAGTATGACATGATGTTCCATAGAAGGACCGGCTCGCCCTTCCAACGATCTTCTGCTTCATGTAACGATGAACCTTTTTTCGATGCCACTGATATTGCAGAAACAATCCTCAACAATCCAGCTAGGTCATAGATCTTAAATGGTAAAGGGGAATGAAAGATATCTACATTTTACATTCTTTCCTTCCATTACAGTTTGGTATGATTATTGTGTATGTAATGGACCAGAGCCTGCCTCGGCTGTCTCGCCGCGAAAGGAAAGAAATGATAAGCCATTGGTCCATTGCAAAGTGTTCAAACCTCAAATGTGACATGTAGATAAAAGAAAAGGTTGAGATGGGTTTCAAAGGGTTAACTAGCAGTGAATCTGCAGAGTTTTTGCTGCACAGAAGGCTAGCAAACAGCGGTCAAATGCTTTCTTCTTGCGACAAGCTGTCAATGGAAAATAATCAACGTCAGCATGGTAAAAGCCCTCACATCACACATCCCATTGTCAATTTTTTCCCAAGGATTGCATTCCTTTCTTATGTTTGATTTTAATTCCTAAAATTCCGCGTATAAATGGCAGCCAAAGTAATAATAATAAAAAAAAAATAGTCATAGGTATTTTAATATCTAATGCTGTATGCCAAAAGTAATGGAATAGAAGTTTTCTGACCCTGGTACTCAGGACAGTGTGTGAGTCCCAGGCAAATAATCTGCCCCTGTTGAACAACTGCTTGGGAAATGGATCATCTGTCAGTATGAGCCTCATCCTGAAGGCCTTCTTAAACATGCCCTCTGCCCCCAGGAGACCAGGGACTCTCATCTATCTTTTGTTCACCCTCTCTGTTGGAATCTCACGCAGCACATCAGGCAATAAACAAAGCTTGTAAAATTAGCACTCCGTGGCACAAATAGGGCAAAGTTAAGAGAAAACACTCATCCGCACAATAAGCTTACTAGGATACAGCTGGCCCCTAAAAACCCAATATTTGCAGAGCTATCATCATTTCTCTGTTCTTCTCTTGGTTTCAGACACATTGTCCATTTCCTTGCATTCCATTTCTTCTGGCACTCCGTCTTCTTGTCTACACTGATCGGAAGACGAACAAAGAGACATCTAAATCATCAGTGACAGGCATGGCATTGTGTGGCTACAGGGCAAAAATGTCAGTAGAGTGGAGAAGGGGAAAAAGGAGAAAGGGAAAGAGAGAGAGAGGGAGAGGGAGAAATGGAAATAGCTCAAAGATGGACCTAATCAATGTTTGGAACAAATATTCTGCTACTGCATTCTTAATAGTCTGGGATTTATACTCTTAACAGATGTGAAAGACTAAAAGTTTGTTTAATTCTGTTTTTGGGTTTGCTAATAACTCTATGGAACATGCCATCACTTTGGAAGCTCTGTTTATTTATTTATTTATTTATTTATTTATTTATTTATTTATTTTCCTATTCCAGTGGCAGACATCAATTTCACTGTTTGAGTAGGCTTTAATATGCATGTATGTTCCTAGCTTCCTAATCAATAAGGTGAAATTATTACAATATTCCCTCCAATGAACTCTAAGCACACTAGGGTTAGTGTTCCTAAAAAGTAAACGGAAACAATGCAGGCAAAGAGCAAATTCCAGTTTTGACTCGGGTAGAGCAATCTAACTGTGGCCTAACTGAAGCGGGACCAGCATCATTAACTGTTGGTGGGTACGAATCAAGGATTGATGAGTAATGACCAAGTAAATAACCACATTAATTTTAGCCCATGTTAAAATCAGCACATAAAATTGAGCTGATTTTAAAATGACTTGATATTTCTGATGCCTGGTGTTGGTCCGTGGATTCAGACGACAGACCAATGACATAGAGTACTCTATATTTCAGAGTAACAGCCAGGCCTGTTCAGTGTCCAGTCGCTGCAACAGAGCGCTCATTCTGTCTGCTCATCCGCTTACTCAGCGCACAGCGTTTTCACAGAGCGCTGATAATAAGAGTGAGAATCCCAGGAGGAACCTGTGAGCCTGTACATACGTATGCGCGTGTTGTCTACAGTAGGCCCTAAAGCAACACAAAAGATGAGCGGTGGATTTTGATGTAAATCAGGCACTGCACATTGCGTGAAGTAAGGATATTTTTATATGTGCTATATAACATACTGCTATTGTGATATTGCCCTGAAAAATCAATAGCTAAATCAAAAACACATCACTGCAATGACTTTTCCATTTAGGTGTGTATAAATAGTACTATGTATGTTAGATATGTGACCCGTGCTGGCAAAACGAGTCGGAATGCATATAGGCTGATTATCAGCTAAGAGGCAAAACATGGTTTCGGTGGAAATGAGATTTTCTCAAAAATGAGTCCATAAAGGCCTCATTTATTGATCCCGATGATAAAACAGCAAGAAAAACATCCCAAACTACTTTTATTTTAAGGTTTTGTTCATTATGTTCATTAGTATATCTTCATTAATTAGCCCTTTGTCATAATATTCTATGATAAAATTCATGTTTTTCACCGCGCGCTCGCGACGAGACAGGGGAATCCCCCTACCCGTGTTTGGTATTGTTGTTAAGCGTAGTTCCTCTAGTTCCTGATAATACACATGGGATTCCCGAGGACGCATTTATGACCAATGAAAAGCGAGTTTCCAAACCCCATTAGACGTAAACGAAAGTGGCTAGTTGCTAGGCAGTCATTTTTTGTCCGATTTCAACAAACCATGCCTCATTTTGAAGGTTTTTAGATGGACAATGTGGAGGTAACAATAACTCATTTGTTATGCCATCACGGGTCACATATATCTTAGCCTCCTGAGACCCAACCTCTAATGTTGTGTGCCTTGTCCTTTATCCTGACCGTTTCTGTTATTTAGTAACTGATAATTATTGAACTTGATCATTGCCTCCAAACAGGAAGAAGTTTGGCAACAGAGTAATACCCAACAGTCCTCATGTGAGGATCTTATAAGGAAATACACACAATGTAGTTGGGGGAAGATGTGATGTCCTTATATGAGCCAAAGTCAGTTGGGATTGGCTCCAGCTTCCCCCCGCGACCCTGAACAGGATTAAGCGGAAGAAGATGAGTGAGTGAGTGAGTGAGTGAGTGAGTGAGTGAGTGAGTGAGTGAGTGGCTAAGCCCTTGCAGTGTAAGTACGAGATAGAGATAACATGACATAATATAATTCAGGTAACGGTGCAGTCAGCATCAAACTTGAAGATAACCCCAAAAATCTTAACCTGCTGAGACCCAAACTCTAATGTTGTATGCCTTGTCATTTCTCCTGACTGTGTCTGGTTTTTTTAGTAACTGATAACTAGTGAACATGGTCGTGTCTCCAAACAGGAAGAAGGTTGGCAACAGAGTAATACCCAATGGTCCTCATGTGAGCATCTTACAAGGAAATACACACAATGTGGTTGGGGGAAAATGTGATGTCCTCATACGAGGACAGCGGGGTAAGAAAAAACCCCTTCAATAACTGTGTGGTGGCTGCAGTCTATTCCAGGATGTATAAAGCTAGTTGATTGCTACTTTTTTTTAAGAGTGATTATGTGCGATCAAATGTAAACGTAAAGAGAAACTTTTGTTCAATCAGTATGTCAGTCAAAGCAAAAAATGAGTTTTCTAGTCCTGGAGAATAAATATCATATCTTTCTTAGTCTAATAAATATTTGCTAGCCCTCTCCTCTGGACTAGATTCTGGACACACACGTGACTGGGTGTTTCCCATTCAAAAGAGTATTCTTTATCTTTGTCTTGAGTGGAGGAGAACTAGCATCAGTCTCTAGTCGGAGTGCCCTGGAACTGAATGTTGAGACTATTTGTACGATCCAAATGGACACTTTTCTGTATGGAGTGACATATGATGAATTCCTAAAAGAGAGATTCTGCAGACCGAATGCATCCTGTCGTGATTAATATGTCTGTTTTCTTTTAATTGCACTATTTTCCTTGCTAACTTGCAGTAAGATTTTATAATTAACAGTGGTAGACGCCATTCGCAAAATAATACATGAACATTAAACATTAAATCAATTCTTAAAAATTTAATTGAGCATTTAATTAGACACTGCATACAACAAAAAATATTAGCGTTGAATCAGCCGGGCATAAATGAGCAAATTAAGATTTTCTTTTTCTTTCCCCTGGACTATAACACACACATTACCATTAGGTTTAGTGTATAGTCTTTTGATGCAAGCCATAAATCTAGAGATGAATGAAGAACCTGTCACTTTATACAATAATCCAGTGTACCAATGCATTTATAATAACTTTTTATCCATTGTACTAACAAGATATACTATCTTCATTTACCCATCCATCCATCCATCCATCCATCCGTCCGTCCGTTATCTGTACCAATCTTGATTTATCAGCCATAAAATGAATTAAACAGTTAAATAGTTTTGAGCACACTCACAGTTCAATTATCATAACAACAATAGAGCTTCATATTGAAAAAGAATCACCTGCACATGCATTTGTGAGAAGAGAAAGTGAGAAATGAATAAGGCTTACCTTGCTGTTTTCAGGCATAGGTTTTAGGGGATAATCTCAGGGATCTGGGAAATCCCAGATTTGCACACAAATTCCCACAAACCCCCCTGACCAGCTGAATGGATGGATGACTGGACTTAAACAAGTAGCACCCAACACACTCTCACCTTATATCTCCATTCAGGACAGGAGGGGAGGAGAAAGGGAGCGAAAGACTAGGGGGCGGAGGTGGAGAGAGATTGTCAGCATGGCGATGTCAGACTCTTGTCTTATTCAGTCTAAATTCTAAACTCTGGTTTGTTTGTGTTTCCAAAATCCCTGTGTGGGCAGCGTCACCCTCATTACTTCTCACAGTGATGTCAGGACACTCAGACATTGAGCTTGATGAATCTTGGGTTGCCCTTTTCCCCCTTAACTGAATACAAGTGTGTGGGTTTGGAGTGTTCCTCACATGGAAAATCATTCTCCTGGGGAAAAAAACTCCTTATTACCTCCTTACTCCTTATTACTTATTACCAGGACTTCGACTGACTACGTAAATGAAACTTGGTCCTCATGGTTTTATTGACCTGAATGAAGGATCCATTTATTCTTCTTTCAGCTCAATATTCACACTGTATGTAGTGTGGAATAAGTTACGAAAGTGTATTCTATAGCATATTTGCTAGTGCTGTCTACGTAACCATGACTAGTAGAGGTCAGTGCTTTATTCTTTCCTTGCATTCAGCCCATTAGGTCCAAGGACTCACCATTAAACCACAGAGTGTTACCACATGCAGAGACCACCAGATTTTTATTGCACCTTTAAATTCATCTGCATTAAACACATAAAAAAAATCAGTTTGCCCTTTATACTGTTAAGGTCGCTTAAAGTGGAATATCAACCCGATGAGAAACATCATCTTTGCATACCATAACAAATCTAAAATTGTACTGGTTTCAACTCTAACCTTGTTGGAGGTTTAATAAAACCAAATAGATAAACCCTTGTGGTTAGGTGGAGTAAGCAAAGCATTGTAAACCGGCCTGCCAACTTTGCAGCAGATGCCTCTTCATTTTGACCTCCATTCAAAGAGAACCCTGGGTTATCAGCATTTTATGTTCTTATTGTCGGGTGGGAAGAACGTCAGTGGTGCCGCAGATAAAATATGTGTGACATGAAACTCTCCAGACAGGTCAACAATTAAAGCTAGACCCCCCCTGCTGCTAAGTCAGCCCACAGCCCACACCGTGTATCCAAGGCAATGAATCAGATGAGTGGAGATTTCCATGAATTTTTAAACAGGACTCAGGCAGTACCCATAATTTCTGACATTAGCTTTCATTTAGCACACAGTCTGACGGAGATGATTAGTGTTTCTTGTGAAGTGCTGAGTAGGTGGAAGATTCTTCTACGATACATGCCAGTGTTGTATGAATGAACAGGCGGAGACAGTGACAGATGGAGACAGGGTGGAGGGCCTTCTGAAAGAATGCGCCTTTCTGGCTTTCCAAGTAAGACTTTCAGCTGCCCATTTCTCTAAATGTATTCATTTACTTCACAAATTATTTGTACCCAAGACACACACTTAGCCTAAATATTAATGTCCATCCCAGTAGAAAGAACTCTCCTCAGAACCGGTTATGGTCACAAAGAAAGTTATTGAACACCAGTGCAATATTCATTATACACTGGTACAAACTAAATTTCTATAATTGGATCTCGCGAGTAAATTAAAAAATGGTGCCCAAATACTTTTTGCAGAGCAGGGATGCTGTCCAGCAGGAGACAGGCCCTTCCCCCAGTACTGCACACACACATCCCATACCGCCTTGTGCACATGCACATTCTCACATACTTGCACACACCAAACTCAGTTAGCCATGAGTGCGTTTACCTACCAAACACTCTTGCTCCGGCATCTGTTTCTTTGTTTGATCATAAGGCAGAGAAGCAGAGGGTTGGGCAAGAGAGAGAGAAAATTAAGGAAGGAATAAGAAAAGGGCCAAACGTCTTCATTTTCCAAAGGTCCATTATCCAAGGAGGAAGAATGAAAACAACGGGGTACGAGAAAAAAATACTCAGTGCGCTTTATTATAAGGAGTCCAAGTGTTCTTTAGTTTTCCGCAGTTTAAGGGTCGTAAAGATATGAAAATAAGAAAATAATACACATTCCAGATGTGAAACATACCGGTACACTCTTTTCTCTCATAGTGCTGTTGAATTCTCGAATTAGGTTGGTTAACATAACATAGGCGATATCAGGAACTTGTCTTGCGGAGATTTCACAGCATTAAACAGAGCTGTAAATGCTCAAAATGTTGTGTCATATCTTAATCAATGGTAATTATATGTAATTAAGAGGAATAAAACACTTTAGGGTATGCTGTTTTAGGAAAATAATCAGTTTTAGGTGGGTAACAGGAACTCTGCATGACGTCTGAACACATTGCACTACTCGGTCATTGATTATTTTCATATAACTATACATTGCTGATCATTACTTAAATAAAAAGAGTTCTGCAAGGGTGACTTGAATATTAAAGGGACTTAGCTTGTAAATGATTCAACTGTTTTCATAACTCTTTCCCTAAGTGGGAAATACTTTGGTGTACGGTTCTACATAGAACCTTTTAGGGTTCTCACAGACAGACAACCAATTTTCTAAAAGTGAATATTCTACGATACACGTTATTGCCTTGCTGAGCAGCTGTACAATAGATTAATCCATTGTATAATGCCGGGCACTCATGTGCAGTGCTAAAGTAGGTGACTGATGTCCGTACGTAAACATTTGAACAGTTTATGGTTGGTTATGTCAAACTGACTGGGGTTAGTTTGGTTGCTGGGGGGTGCAGAGGTTCAGGGACTGCACGCTCAATGGTGGCTGTAAAGTTTTGCACAGACCCATTTTCCCACAGCTGCAACTCTCCTCTCCTATAGAGCAGCCTGGGAACACACTCAGCACACAATCTGCCAACCGTTCATCACCATGGGAATCTGTCCGGGGACATTAGGTGACCCCCATTAGACCGTAGACCTCACATGATCTTATACCTCACATCTTTAACCTCTAACTGTGTAAAGATGGGTTCTGAAATGGACACATGCTCATGCACTGGTTTTATTGATCAAGTTGACCATTTTTCTAAATAACACTGAGACATTTATATAAAGTCATTTCTCATATCTCAAATCACTCAGACGTGTGTGTGTGTGTGTGTGTGTGTGTGTGTGTGTGTGTGTGTGTGTGTGTGTGTGTGTGTGTGTGTGTGTGTGTGGTCTGGTCACGGACTGACTGGCTGCTTCACACATCACCAGTAAAAAAACCCCACCATGGACACTTAAACCTTCCATTTTGGAAATTTAAGAATTCCAGTGGCCATTTTATAATGCAGGTTTGTTTTTGTGTTTTTGTAAAAACCTCTGAACGGACAGGTACACCCATAATCTACATAACATTAAACATACTGTACATATTGTACATATGAAACAAGTCCATTACTGAAATTAATGTTAAATAAATGTTAAAGATTTCAACTGTTAAAAAAGGCACTATGTAGATTGCACACAATTGTATAGGGTGCCTTGGTATACTGCAGCATTACAAGTTCTCTTCACTGGAGCTGACAAGTCAGTCAGGCGAAAAAAGTGGCAAACACAAACAGGTCGCCAAAATATCACAAGGCTAACATGGAGACAAGCCACTATTCACACTCACATTCAATTTAGGGGCAGTTTAGAGTAGCCAACAGATGTAATTTGCATGTCATTCGCCTGTGCAAGGAAACCAGGGGACCTGAAGAAAACCCATGCAGGCATGGGGAGAACCTGCAAACTCCCAGAATGACCCTAGTAGGCCACCAGGCTTGAATCCAGAACCATCTGTGAGGTGACAATGCTAACTACTGCACCACCATGCTGTCCTTATTGGAATTTAAGGGCCCAAAAATGTTCCAGCATGACAATGCCCCTGTGCACAAAGTGAGCTCCATGAAGGCATACTTAGCTAAGATTGGTGTGGAAAAACAAGTGTCCTTCCATGAGCCCCACTGAACACCTTTTAGGATGGAACTGGAATACTGATTTCCTGACCTCACTAATGCTCTTGTAGCTGAATGTGCAAATTCCACAACTATGGTCCAAAATCAGTAGAAAACCTTACCTCAAGAAGGGATATTATAATTAAAAATGGAAGATGAAATCTGGAACAAAATCAAGAAGCACATATGGGTATGATGTTTAGGTGTTTACAGATTTTGGTTGCACAGTATATTTAGAAATGTAAATGAAATGTTTTTGAGAGAATATCTTACCACCCTCAAACATGTTGGGATGTTATGTAAAGTATAAATAAAAACAAAATGTGATGATTTGCAAATTATGTAAATCCATATTTAATTGAAAATAGAACAGAGACAGGGTGGCACGGTGGTGTGGTGACTCGCACTGTTGCCTCACAGCAAGAAGGTCCTGGGTTCAATCCCTGGTGTTGACCTGGGCGCCTTTCTGTGTGGAGTTTGCATGTTCTCCCTGTGTCCATGTGGGTTTACTCCTGGTATTCCAGTTTCCTCCCACAGTCCAAAGACATGCACAGAGGGGATTAGGCTAATTGGCTACTCTAAATTGCCCGTAGGTGTGAATGTGAGTGTGAATGGTTGTCTGTCTCTGTGTGTTGGTCCTGTGGTGGATTGATGACCTGCCCAAGGTGTACCCCGCAACTTGCCCAAAGTCGGACTCCTTTGTCATATTTTTCTTATAATGATGTGCCATATGTTTTGGGTGACAGATCTGGACTGCAGGTCAGTCAGTTTAGCACCTGAACGCTTCTACTATAGATCCATGCTGTTGTAATACAAACAGAATGGAGTTTGGCATTGTCTTGCTGAAATAAGCAAGTCATTTTCTAAAAAACAAAAAAACAAAAAAAACATTGCCTAGATTACAGCATGTTTTGCTCAAAACCTGTATATCATTCAGCATTAATGATGCCTTCACAAATGTACAAGTTACCCATGCCATGTGCAGTAATGCACCGGGATACCATCAAAGGATGCTGGCTTTTGAGCTGTGCACTGACAACATGCCAGATGGTCCCTTTCCTCTTTAGCCTGGAGGATGTTGTGTCCATGATTTTCAAATAGAATTTCAAATTTTTGATTCGTCTCTTGGGCCCAGAGAAGGTGGTGACAATTCTGGATCATGTTTATATTTTAACCTGAATTTGTGGATAGCGCAATGAACTATGTTCACAGACATCGGTTTTGGGGACTGTTCCTGAGCCCATTTTTTAGCATTTTTCACTACAGAATCATGCATGTTTGTAATGAAGTGGCACCTGAAGGCCCAAAGATCACGGCCAAGTAATATTGGTTTTCGACCCTGTCCCATGCATGACAAGATTTCTACAGATTCTATGAATCTTTTTCACAGGTATAGAGTACTTTCGTAATCTGGGATGTTTAGATGTGGTCACTCCCCGCTTTCCCGTGTTCACTAAGGTTCATTAAGATCCTGCCAAAAGGAAGCCATATTTGAGCAGCTCCAGAAGCACCGTCGTGTCCTGTGGGCCAAGACTCATTTAAAATGGGCTGTTTCAATGTGGGAAGGTGTCCTGTGGTCAGACGAGTCCAAATTTGACATTCTTGTTGGTAATCATGAACGCCATGTCTCCGGGCTAAAGAGGAGGGAGACCTTCCAGCGTGTTCTGAGCGTTCAATTCAGAAGCCAGCATCTCTGATGGTATGGGGGGCATAAGTGTACAGTTGTGTCCAAATTATTCAACCCCCACTGAAATTGAGTGTTTTGGCCAGTTTGACATGGATTTTGATCATTTCAGTCATCTTGTTT
>JAQMCW010000034.1:5250613-5262870 GCA_030068335.1 Chrysichthys cranchii
TGATGAAATACAGTGCATACTGTTTTATTTCGATTTAAATGTTCTTTTAATGTTTGAATTAACATTTTTTTTTTAAAATTATATTTTATATTTTATATTCCAGAGTCCCACGAATGCCAAAAAATTCCGTGAATCAACATTTGAAAATCCGCGATGAACCGCGATATTGTGGGGGTTCAGTGTATATTCTCGATTTATTAAACATTTAATAGCAAATTCTGCTCCAACCAATTGTTCCAGGATTAGATTTTGAAGAGGGGCTTTTTAACCAAAATGCTAAAAACGGCTAAGAGTGTTCCGACACTTTTGACTGCCAGGACATATGAGACGGAGTCTGAAAATACGTCCCTGTTATACACTCTTAGAAAAAACAAGGGTTCTTTAAATAGATTCATAAAGGGGGTTGGACATGAAACCATCTCCGACACAGAAATACAGAAGGGCTCGACATTAAACTTTTAAAAGGGACAAAAATATACATCCTTTTTTCCCTTTCACCCGAGTGTATAATATTAAGTCTAAAATAATAATCTTGGCTTCCAGCTTTTCGCCATCTCATGGAGATCATTAAAATCCTATAGAAATGTTCTCTGAAGGCTCGCCTTATGTGTTTATTTTTGCTGTTGTTTTTAAATCTTGCATATTTATATGGCCTGCCCACAGCTGAGAACATCTGTAAAAACCTTATCAATATTGGCAGCATACAATACATTAACGATGTTAATGTTTATCCCACAGAGCTCCCGAGTACTCGAAAATGATTACGGGCGCTGCTCAACTTACGAACAAGTTACGTTCCGGAAGGCTGTTCATGTACTGAATTGTTCGTAAGTCGTTATTTTGCCATTTTTCTATTGTTAGGATTATTATTATTGTCTTTAATATTATTTTCATTACTATTATTATTATCTTTAATATTATTTTCATTATTATTAATACTATCATTATTATTATTGTACAGAAATTCCACTGAAACTCAATACAGTCACGGTAATGTACGGTTCTCAACACTGAAACATATTTTAATAATAAATACAGGTGCTCCCCGAGTTACGATGGCCTGATTTACGATTTTTCAAAGTTACGATGATGATTGCGATGCTCTAAAAATTGTAAAATATTTAGGAAATATTTCAAATTCGCTGGCAGGCACTGCTGGATGTGTGGACGACGCCCAGAAGTACACGGACGATGCCCGGATGTACGCGTCACTCGCCTTGCGTGATGCCTCACTCTCTCCCACAACTCACAGAGTTACCTTGTGTATCGGTGTACTGTACATTGCATTACCGCGTGTTTTTTTGTGCGCTTCAAGAGCTAATTTTAATTCAAAAGCATGTCTTCTACAGGAAAAGACTCCGGGGTAGGCTACGCTAAGCTAGGCTAAACTGGGCTAAGCTAGGCTGAGATACCTTGCTATGCATAGTGGTTCAACACAGTGGTTCGACATACGATATTTTCGACTTACGATGGGTGTGGCGGAGCACATCTCCATCGTAACTTGAGGACGACCTGTACTACAATAATAAAACCTTCTTACCAGAAACGAGCGTGTTACCAAACTTCCGCTCTCGGGTGGCGTGCGGTGCCGCCCGCCGTGGGTTACGGCAAAACGATGTACTACACAGAAGGAACGCAACTCAAAATTCGGACTTGCGGAAGTATTGTGAACGTGATTTTAACTTACACCGCAGTCTGTTCGTATGTCTGAATGTTCGTAAGTACGGTGATGTCTGTACTCCAAAAGTGCTGAGTCATTTTCAACCCTAGTGTTACTTACAGGCTTATCTTAATGCACTTAATACTCTGTATACTAACAGCTAATTCACACATGTGGCTGTTCTCTGAAATATAGGACTTATTAAAGGATTAAATATTTATGTTGATATTTAAAAAAAACAAAAAAAAACAGAACAAATTATGGGGTCATAGCGGCATCGCAATATGGCATCACTGATTGTCATTTGTGTTCCTTTTGCCTCAAACCAGGATATTATAATCATCACATCATGATGCATCATCATGATTCCTACAAATAAATCTTACCGTTAAACATGCTGTTAGCCACTGCGCCACAGGGGGCGACGGGAACCCCATTTGTATCGTAAGCAAACGGCTCACAGTATGAACTGGGGGCCTGGAGGGGACAAGACAAACAAATCAATCTAATTACTAGCAATAATGGACACGACTGAACACGAGAACAAAGGGCCAGAGCGGGAGGATGATCAGCAGTGTGAGCGGATCCATATGGACTCAGACCTGAGGGGGCGCGTCGAAAAGAGGACTAATAAGAAAAACTCTCCGGATCAAAGCACAATTCTTGACAGAAAGAGAAAAAAAAGCCACGGGAGAAGGAGAGACGGAGACAAACAGAGACAGCGGGACACTGAGCACCTTCAGGCTATTCTTCCTCCCGACCAGCTGGGCATCATCGCGGGAGTCCATGTACCTGCGCAAGTTCTGGTGGAAATTAATCAGGCCATAGTAGAAGAAGACATCCCCCTGAGAGAGAGAGAAAGAGAGAGAGAGAGACAAGCACAAGCACATCAGCTTTGTTTTTCTCTCTATCCGACAGGTGTTCTAAAGAACAACAAGAAACAAGAGTGTATATCAGCCAAAAACCTGCTACACCGTCTTCCAGCCAGCTAACTTCCTCATGATAATTGATGAATCCTCATTGGGATTCCATAACCGTGGCAGCGAATTGATGAAGCCTGGCCTCAACTAGTTTGAAAGGTGCACGCCGCTGAGCACGAGATGCGCAGAAAGCAAATAATATTAGCGCCCTGAATTAAACTGCGTTGTAAAGGTGTAAGCCCTTGAGGCAATCCAGGGCGTACGCAGGATAGGAATTATAACACACCGAGAGACAGGTTTTAATGCTCTCGCTGGAAGCTGTCTAAACATCATCATCATCATCATTATTATTATCATCCTTATCCAACTACAGTTATATTCCTGACTCTGTGGCGCCTCAACCTCAGCCTGATAAATCTCAACCAGGGTCTCCAGTCTTGCACATCATGGCCAGTCACACCTAACCCTAGGTCAATTTACAACAGCCCATCAACCTAATTTGCATGACTGTGGGAGGAACCCGACCCCCAGAAACGCCCCGGGTCGACCCGGGGATTAAATCCGGGACCTTTTTGCTGTGAGGCTGTGTAATGCTGTTGTTCAGAGGAAACTCATTCTGGACAATCACATGCACTCAGGGGCAATAACGAACAGACCGATGAGAGGTTTCTGTTGGGCCTGAAGCCAAATGGAATGACTGTGTAGGTTTTTTTTTTTGTTGGTTTAATCTATCAAACATCCTCTCAAATGACTCGAGTCGATATACAAAGAGAGTAAAGCTTTTTCTTTTTTTTTTTTTTTTTTTTTAACACCCAGGATCTATTTTCTTCCAGCTTTGGCCTCAGATGGGCTTTTGTTCTTATCTACAACTACGTCTCTGCAGCTAGTGACCCAAAAAATTGCTTTGCTCATTCCCAGCAGTGTCACGAGTGAAATGGAGAAGCCACATGTGTACAATGCTCTTAAAGAGGTGAGATAGTCGAGCTCTGCTCGGGGAGCTCTCCGAAAAATAAATACGCCCAGGTTACATTTTCAGATGGGCGAAAGACAATACCGTTAAAGTCAAGTTAAAGCAATAAACCCCAGAGAACTCGTGAAGATGATACAAGATGCCCTTTTATCCAAAAAATCCTTTAACAACAAACTTAGTACCCATAGCACACACTTACCAGGAAGGTGTTTGGGATGTTGAAGTTGACGACACAGTTACACCTAGTGGTGGCGTTGGTGGGATATTTGCGCATCTCTATGCACTGGCCACACGAACCAGCATCTGTGTAGTCAACCTAGTGCGCAGATACAAGAGCAGAAAATATACGATTCGAGTTATACTAGGGATGGGGTCAAACTCCATCCTCCATCAGATCAGGCTATGCTTTTTTTCCAGTCGTCAACTGTCCAGTGTTGGTAAGTCCATGCCCACTGCAGGCTCAGCTTTCTGTTCTGGGCTGACGGAGGTGGGACCTGCCGTGGTCTTCCGCTGTTGGAGCTCATCCGCCTCAAGGTATGACATATTAAACATTTTGAGGTGCTTTTCTGCTCAGCACAGTTGTACAGAGTGGTTATTTGAGTTACTGTAGGCTTTCTGTCAGCTCGAACTAGTCTAGATGCTCTTCATTGACCGTTCTCATCGACAAGGCGTTCCTGTCCCCAGAACTGCCACCGCTCACTGGAGGGTTTTTTCTTTATTGCTCCAGCAGTTATAGAAATACTCACACTAGCCCATCTGGCACCAAGGATCATGCCACAGTCAAGAGCACTGAGATCACATTCCCACCCATTCACATTACCTGAAGCTGATGGTCCGTATCTGCAGGGCTTTATGCATTGCATTTTTCTCAATTGATCTGGCTGATTACATAACTAGATGAAGGAGGACTGTAGGTGTCTGTATTAATTATACTGAGTGTCATTATCCGCTCGCCGTAATGGCTTACAGTTCAGGGCTTTTTGAGGGTAAAGCTTGGAAACAGCTTAACGTTGTTGGATATTTTATGGTTTATAGCTTTACCTTTATTCATCTTCTGATGCTTAATCCTGCAAGCCTGCTAAATCATGCAAACTCCACACAGAAAGGCGCCCGGGTCAACCCCAGGAATCAAACCCAGGACCTTCTTGCTGTGAGGCGACAGTTAGCCACCGTGCCGCCCTTAAACGAAGTGTATATAAACCAAACATCATTAACTAGCTTTTTTTTTGTTTTTCTCACTCAGACACAAAGAGGACGCAGGCAGCAGTCAGTACAGTTCAGTTCTTGAAGGGAAAGAGGAGCTGATGTAAGCAGGTGGATCATTCTGACTGGTATATCTGTAAACCTCTCGTCATTTGTACCACATATAGTCCTGCACAAATCAACCCAGCAAAAGGAAAATGGCAGAAATCCCTTAACTGAAAGGGGGAAAAAAACCCAAAAACCCCAAAAGAAATGCTTTAATCAAGGAACCCGGAAGCGAAGACACTTTCTTACTTCCTGGTTGTGGTTACAAGTTTCCCTTTACGAAGTTCACGACAGCTTGCCTTACACTATGAATATTTTTGACGTACACACATACACACACAGTAGCTCACCTTCAGCTGGTGTGTGTTCTGGATGGTTATGATGAGCCAGACGCCCAACAGCATACACACCAGAGACAGGGAGTAGAAGATAGGCAGCACGGTGTGTGGCGTCAGGGAGGGAGACCACGCTGGTAACCTTTGCTGTTTAAAGGCCGAGTTATCAGGCCTCCGGCTGAATGGCCCTCCTTTCACCTTCGCCTTACCCATCAGCGCACACACACACACACACACACACACACACACAGGATAAATAGTCCAAAATTCTGGATTAAACAAGAGCAAAACACCTATTTCTGTCTCTTCCTGTATTCTTGTTCAACTCCCAGAGTCCCATGCGTGTATGTGAACTTTGGAACCTTTGTTACTTATTAACCACACATACACACACACAGGTTTCTCACAAACCAAAATCCCCTTTATGTTGCTTTTTTTTTTTGCATCATTTTCCCCATTATGTGTAAACCACTCCTCATTCTTAAAGCCTGCCAACATAGACCATCCATACACAACACAGTCTTTGTGTGTGTGTGTGTGTGTGTACAGTATACGCACAGATGCCTGTAAGAGGATGTTATGTTAATGTTATGTTAATTCCCTGCTGTGAGCACAAACACGATTGTTCTCGTCGTGCAAGAAAAACAACCTTAAACATCATTTGTCCAATCAAATGAGTTTATTTTTAGAGCACTCTGGTGGAGTGTGTGCTTCTATGGTAGACACACAGCCGGGAGTTACGGAGCACTAAAATATAGAACAAAGCTTTACATAAATAAAAAGAAACCCAGATCAGAGGTGTATTTGTGCAGACGCAGAAGACTGGGAAGACTTGAAAAGCACTTTGTGCTCAGAACAGTGCCATTTTAACAGCTCCTTCTTGACACTTCTTAATGATGCCGGCCTCCATAAGTTTCAGAAGTTCTGCTTTTACCTGCAACACACACACACACCAAGAAAAGAGCTTTTGAATGAACAACTATGTACAGTGGTATCTATTTTAGGGTTTAAGATGTTAAGGCATCGCATGTTCTCCCTCATGCTACTGTACAGCGACGTGTCTGTACGTGCACAAAATATACACATTACTGGTGCGTATTTCTACTTCTTAGAAAGGAAAAAAAAACCAAAAACTAACAAACAAACAAACAAAAAAAAAACCCCACCAAGCACATAATCAAAGATCCCATGTTTAAAAGACTTGCATGATAGTCTCAGGGCTGGTGCAATACCCTGCAAGACAGAGGGATTCGGTGCTGCACGTACAGCTCAACATGAAAGAAACACGCCAGCGTCTTTCAACTTTCTCTCTGCTTTAACGCTCCTGTGCTGTCTGTGCGATTACCACAAGCATGGGCCGTTTCAATGCCCTGCCAAAAAAAAAAGAACTGAAAACTCCTCCTACGAACGTTTACGTAAAACACATACACTAATAAAGCACTTACAGCTTATCCCATCGCACTGTATTCAGCGTAAGGACAGGTTGAAATCCGTCTAATTCATCTGTTTAGACAAGTCGGGGGGTGATGCTTTATATTCAAGTGGGTCAAACAAAACTTCAGAGAAGATGTACGCAACCAGTATGAATTTCTTTTTACCGAAAGCTCTCCGGCGTCATGCAAGAGTACACAAGAACAGGCTTCCTCTCATGTCTGTCATCCTAAGACCCGAGCGCTGAATTCGCATTTATTAAATTCAACGGCTGCCTTTAATATTCCATTACAAGTGCATGTTATATAACTGCTTTTCTGTTCTTTTCGCAGTACAGAGCAAAACGCCGATGTTCTTCCTTCTTCCAAAAACCCTTTGGTGGATAGAGATCGCTGAAGTACTCTCCGTTCACAAAAGAAATAAAATGCGTTAGTTTGCTAGAGTGCAAGGTTGCATCCCTTTCACTGGGACTCAAGAGAGAGGTGAGATGTGTGTTATTTATTGCTGACAGCACTGCACTGATGTGAACCAAATTAAATTAAATGAAAATAAAACATGCGTCTGTTATACTGCTGCATTTTGCTGACACCCATTGTGTCCACTTTCCTCCTTAAATAGGAGCGTCACTACAATTCAATACAAAGTCCTCCTGACTGATCACCTTCAGCCCACGAGGAAACATTTCGGGCTCTTGCAGGATGACAATGCGTCCATCTACCGAGCACAAAAGCTCATCGAGTGGTTTGTTGAGGATGAGAATGATATATGTGTTGGCCTTCACGGTCTCTGGATTTCAACATGACTGAAGACGTGCCGGCCTTGAATAGGAACAATGCATTCATTCGCATAAGGTAGAAACTGTAGCGCAAGTATACAGATGAGCCAAAACCTTATGTCGACTCACAGCAGAAGTGAATAATGTTGATTATTTGGTTTCAAAGGTGTTTGTCAACTTCGGGGACATTTTAGAAGGTAAGAGGGACAGGACAGGGAACAGGGCGGCACGGTGGCTCAGTGGTTAGCACTGTTGCCTCCCAGAAAGGAAGTCCTGAGTTCGAGCCCTGTGGTTGACTTTCTGGGTGCCTTTCTGTGTGGAGTTTGAATATTCTACCCGAATCTGCGTGGGTTTCCTCTGGGTACTCCTGTTTCCTCCCACAGTCCAAAGACATGTACATCTTCAGAGGTCTCACAGAGTCCATGCCTCAGCAGGTAAGTGCTGTTCTGGGAGCAAGCAGGGGGCCAAAATCATATTAGGCAGGTGGTCATGATGTTCTGCCTCATCTGTGTATACACAGGGTTTTGCATTAACCATCAAGTGTTTTTTTCAAAACCCCTGCACAACTGTCAGTCACTCCAGACTCATGTATTGATTGGCTCACCTGCCATTTTTATTGGTGTATGGACGGAAAGACTGCTCTTTTTGTATTGTACAGTAAACCCGTCTTTCGCGGGGGTTATGCTCCAAATCATTCCGCCAAAGATGAAAATCTGCGATACACGGACGGCACCCCTAAATGCCTTTTTTTTAAAAAATAGATTAAGCCCTAAATTGTCCTCCCACACTCTTTAAACACGTTCTAGACACAATTAAACACAGAAAGAAACATTTGCGAGCATATAGCGAGGTAAATTCTGTGTAGAATCTGTAGAAACGTCACATTTATAGCGAGTACTGCTACGGGCGAAAAGAACTGGATGTTGGCGAACGCTGGTTGCTTCTCCCTGTCATAGCCAGCAGCCAATCACAACCCAGGTTATAAGAATAGGGCATTCTGATTGGCCAGACTCGTTTCCCCAGCCGTTTTCGTGAACAACGTTGTGTTCTTTGTCTCTTGTGTAAATATGCTATACACTGTACTGTATTTTATATTGTATTAATATTTTACTCCATTTTAATCAATGTTTATATTTTATAATACCGGGGAAATCTGCCATTTTTTGTTATATATTCTAAATAAAAATCCGTGAATAGCTGGGGGCATGTTAAAATATGGAGTTCCTATGCAAAATGCTATACAATGTTGGCAGGCCAAAAGCAACACCTTTAGAAATGATGTGTTAGATAGCGCTCTTCACCATCACCAGCACCACCATATCTTTTGGGAGAATGTTGCTCATCTCTCCAGTACAGTTCCAGACTTGTAGAATCTCTGCCAAGATGGCAGCTTGCGATGGCCCAACACGTTACTACAAGTGTTTTAACATATGCAGCATTTACTCTGTCAGAATCTGAATAGAACCCTGGTGTGTTTTACGCATTCGGTGCAGTTTGTTTGGTCAGGTGAGAGTGTCTCGCACTCCGATCTCGGCTCTCCAAGATTTTTCAGATTTTTAATCATTTTTGTGCCCTCTTCTGTCACCGTATTAATGATCCATGAAAGAAAGGGTTTTACAAGTAATCACCAAAAGTATGTGGACACCTGATAGTTACACCCACACGAAATCCATCACCAAACCAGTGACGCAAAATTGGACGCATCAAATTATCTAGAATGACTTCGCATGCTGTAGCATTACAGTTTTCCTTTACTGGAACTAAGAGGCTCCAAACTGGTTCCAGCATGACAATGCCCCTGTGCACAAAGTGAAGTCCATGAAGACATGGTGTGTGAAATGGTTGGAGTGGAAGAACCTGAATGCCCTGAACTCAACCCCCCTGAACACCGTTGGGATGAACTGGAACCCCGAATGCACCCCAGAACTCCTAACCCAACGTCGATGACTGACCTCGCTAACACTTTTGTAGCTAAATGACCACAAGTCCCCACAGCCATGCACCAAAACCTAGTGGAACGTCTTCTCAGAGGAAGAGGCTGATATACCATCAAAGGGAGACCAATTCCATATTAATGTCCATGTCCATTTTGGTTGTTTTTTTTTCCAATGGGACGTTCAACACACAACTGGTTGTGATGATCCACATACTTTTGCCCATACAGGTTTGAAAGTACCCTAAAACAATGTTAGTTTTTCCTTTAATTTGTTATTTGGACAATTTGTTAGACTGGATTCTGTCTCACCAATGCAGTTCCTTGAGAATTACTCAACTGATATGAATAATGACTTGATATCTACTTATATAATGCTCATATTTATAATCTTTTTTTTCGCACCTCTGGTATGTCCACCATCCGCCTCTGTTTTTGGTCTCTGTAGTTCCAGTCGAGTACAAGATATCTCAATCCCTGCAGGCTCAGTCCCTCTATAAGCACAGAGGTCAAAACAGCTCCTTCAATATCATCACAGAAATCACTCAATTAAACCTAAAAGCTCTTTCACGAAATGTCAGGGACTTTTAAAGTGTTCGTGTGCGCTGACCTTTCTCTATTAGGGTGCTCAGTCTGCCAGGAGTACCCACACCGATGTGAGACACACTTTTACTCAGAAGCTTCACCTGATCCTCAGCTTTGATGTGTTTGGCGAAGAGCTTCAGCACTTTAGCTTCGCCCTTGAACGTAGTCAGCTGCCTTTAAGACAACAAGGGGAAAGATTTTTGAACACAGTACACAAATATTAATCTGGACGAACGGACAGCTACTACTCACTTGATGAGCTCGATGGTGCGCAGGGCGGAGCTGCAGACGATGAGCAGGACGACTGAGCGGGTCTGCGTGTGCTGCTTCTGTACTTTGGCCCACTTGGGACAAACTAAACAAGGAAAGATGAAAAGCGTCATTTCACACTGAAGAATGATCAAGTCCGGCTTCTGACGGAGTGAGGGCTCGGGTTCTCAAGTTCACCCGTGCTATTATGTCCTCCGTCTTTCCGAATGCACTCGGTGTGTTACGCACCTTCTTTGAGGTAGGATGACAAGCTGTGCGTGAGGTCATTACTCATCAGAAAACATGACTCTGAAATGAAAAGCAGCACATGTAAGCACTTTGAGCAGTCAAGCAGGTAGCCATACTGAGGTTACTGAGGTGAACGGGGCATGGCTGACTGACCCGGCAGATCGAGCTCCTCCTGCTCGATGACAGATCGCGTGCTGCTGAAATGACTCTGCACAAGGCTCCTCAGGTCGCCCGGAGAGCCGGGCGCAGGCTCCGTTGTCGCCAACACGTCTGTGATGGTCTTCTTCTGAACACACAGATGGATCGATGATTACAAGGCATGACTAAATACCCTGAAGGCTCACCAAATTGCACCACACACATCAAGCTAGGCTTTATTATCGATATTTAATACAATCGTTAGCACAGACCAGTAAACGAAAAACACTGCAGGGTCAATATATAACTCATACCATGCTGTATTTATAGCCCAAGCACCACCGATTACTGGTAAAATACATCCCTGGTGTTTTACAGTCCATGTCTGTGGGCAGTGGAGATGGGTGCAATAAACTGACATAAAAATAAATAAATAAATAACCAACACTGGTTGGAGATCCCCCCCCCCCCCAGTTCAGAAATATAATTCTACTGTTGAGAAAATTACACGTAAGCAATTTGCATTTGAGTTCAAATCAGTAATTATCACAAAACTTACTGCACATACAACTGTTGGGCTGCAGAGCGAGAGCGTTCACGCAAAATTTTTTTCCTGGGTTGTTTCCCTGAAGTTTACATGACTGCTGCTTTACTTCTGGATATTGCATTAAGAAATATATTCTTTTAATACACGTATTTAATGCGCATTAATGGGCTCAGTGAAACTGAAAAGAGATCAGGTGATGTTTTTCCAATCTTCCGCTGGCAACTTTCGGCGAGCCCGCTGTGCCCGCTGTAACCTTACATCCTGTTCTTAGTGGACAGCTTCTGCGGTCTCAAGGTTTAGACAGATGTGCATTCTGTGATGCTTTTCTGCTCAGCGTGTGTCCACAGTGGTTCTCTGAGTTACCATAACCTTCCTGTCAGCTCAGACCGGTTTGGCCATTCTCCTCTGATCTCTCTCATCAAGGCGTTTCCGCCTGCAGAAGTGTCTCACTGCTTTGGTTTTTCTCACCGCTCTGTTCAAACTATACAGATGTGCCTGAAAATCCTAGGAGCTCAACATAAACAAGTCCACCTGGCACCACCGACCCTGCCACAATCACAATCAAAATCATTTCCCCCTGCCCTGCGTCTGCGATTGTTTCTGCATTATGCTGCTCCTGCCACATGATTGGCTGATTGCATCACTGTGCAGGTGTACCTAATAAAGTAGTCAGGAGTCGAACGGTACCGTAAGCAACGCTTTCATGAATATGAGCTCTACAATTCAACCTACTCAGCCGTTAATGTGTCGTGACACAGTACTTTAAGCCTCCCAAACACGCAGTTAGGCCAAATAACAACAAGACTGCCCCACATAACTGCTTTGCACACTGCACGTAGTGCACTACAAGCACTGCAAGGCATTTGAGATTCAGGCACAAAGAGGAAAAAAAAACATCGCAGAAACCAATACCACAAAAACATTTTTGAACGTCTTTTGATATTTACTTAAGAAAAGCAAACGGTGCACTCACATTTAAACTATTCGTATAAGTGCAATCTATTTAAAACATATCACGAAGTGAATGTAACACAGCCACAGGGTCTGAGGTGAAGTGCTGATTGAGACGTACAGTAAACCCTCGCCTACCGCGTTCCGGCGGCCCCCCGCGAAAGGTGAAATCCGCAAAGTATTTATTTAATATATATACAGACGTGGACAAAATTGTTGGTACCCTTCCGTTAAAGAAAGAAAAACCCACAATGGTCACTGAAATA